>ML796862.1:108147-133489 GCA_009831015.1 Picea engelmannii
CTCCTGGGAAACCTAAGCACAAAACCTCCTGTTGTCGCATATCCTGAATTTTTGGTATGAGAAATCCTGAAGGGTAGAGTACCAGGGCTTAATCCGAGTTGCTGTGAATCTCGGTAAGTGGTTAAAACCATTTCATGTTTCGGCCCTTCGAAAGACAAGAGAGAAAAGGAAATACATGTATCGCGATTTCCTGAATTGTGAAAGTCGACGAGAACCTTTCTGATAAGGCCTGTAGTCCTAGCCACCGATCATATGAGTATGGATAAGGGATGGCAGGGTTTGTATCAAGCCCCATAGGGATTCATGGAATTCTGTTCCTCAGAGAAAAGAAGAAAAAGGCCGAAAAATTTTGAATTCCAAAGTGGGTATGTTACACTCAGTATTCCAACAGAGGTGGATTTCCTAAGTGAGGTTAAATGATTGATACCAGTCTCATATCATATTTGAAGTTGGAAATGAGTAAAAAATTCCATAGCTAGGGAATTAAAGTAACCAAAGGAGTTTTGTGGCAACTCAATATACCATTTTGTTGTTGAACCTGTGAGAGTTCTCTGGAAAAGTCATTACATGAGCTCATCCATCAAAGAGTTGAAAGAAAACCAAATATGGAAGGTCATTATGTGATTGTTAGGATATTCTATAGGATTCCCATCGAACTTTGGGATATCATAAGGTAGTTTGGTAGGGATTTGTGGCCATAAAGGGGAATGTTGTATGGGATTGTTAGTCAAACATGACAAATCTGGTATATCTAATATAGCCAAAAAGGGAAGTTGTCGGTTGGTTTGTGAATACTGGTAGTATTGATGTAGCATAGGGATACCAGTAGGACCATAAAATGGTTGTGATGGCATTGTAAAACCTGATGGTCCTCCCATATATTGTTGTTTAGAGGATTGGGGAGTAGGAAACATGGGGTTCACAATTTGAGCGGGAAAATATCCTTGCATAGGTATATGTCAGTCAGATTAGGTTGACCCCATGGAGTTTTTTCAACTCCCGAATATGGTAGGCCAACATAAAGGCATGTAGGGCATGCCAAAATTATTTCCCCCAAGGCTTGATGTTGGTTTTTAGTAAGGGATTTCCCTCAAACTAGTTGTTTCCCACTAGCTGGTTGTTTCCCCCAATCTAGTTTTTTCCCCCCAGCTGGTTGTTTACCCCATGTTGAAGATTTACCAACAGTTGAGGGTTCCCCCCCAGTGGGAGGTATGGAAGAACTTCCCATTTGAACGGTTTATGTAGGATGAACAATTTGCGTAATTATCATTGTGTGACCTACTTGAACGGAATGGGAGGAAAAACAAGCTACTTGTCGCAAGGCCCGAGGAAACAACACTGTAGTATTCCAAATATAAAATAATATGTAGAACATAAATATTTTAGCTAGAAATGGTAGAGAATAAATGATATAATCAAAACAATACCAGAATAATACCAGAATAATACCAGAATAACACCAGAAAGTGTTACACATCAAAATTACTCACTTCAATGACAACCTATTGTCGTCATTACAAGTGTTGCAAGTGTCTCATTTTGGCCACAAGTGTCGCAAGTGTCGCAGACATCATACAATCATCTTGTCAATGTCGTATCTCGAACTACATCACAAGGAACACTTGAAGACACCCTCAAATACTGGTTAAGTAAGGAGATATGATCTGAAAAATAGTACAAAATCTTTGCCTTGAGAAAGACCACTTAAAAATGAATTTTGAAGGGCAACACTCCCCTACCCACTAGCAGGGAGTGCTAGCGCTCCCTTCCCTCCTTTGGGGGAGTGTTGTAGCACTATGTGCACCATTCTGGGGGGGCGCTAGGATGTTTTGGGGAAATATTGGGCAGTTCTCCCCTATCCACTAGCAGGGAGCACTAGCGCTCCTTGACCTCCTTTGGGGGAGCATTGTAGCGCTATGTGCACCATTCTGGGGGAGTGTTATCTGTTGATAAAATCAGGGTAAGATCCCCCTTATCTCTGAAATCAGTTGGATTTGAATCTGAGGTCAAGGCTAGATCTTAGGGAGGATCCAAAACTGATGGAGAAATATTCTCAACCTATCCCAACAATCTCTAGGGTGGTTAGGCCTCTTCAAACCTATATAAGGACGCCTCCTCATGGTAAAAAAGGGAGAAATTGAGAAATACCTAAATTATGGTCTCATAAGAAAAGGGGACATTGAAGGCATCAAACTTATGATCTCATAAGGTAGATAATTAGTGAAGCATATTCATTTTGTTTGTGGATCATTTCATCAAGGGGTTGGACTGGAAGAGGTTGTTACAACTTCATCAAAGGTCTGTAAGTATCTCTATTGAGTTCTCATTAATACATGTGCTTGGCCTGTTTCCTTCAAGATTGTATATGCCTACATGAACTTGTATTTAATGGATAGATCTAGTTTCAAACTAATTGTAGTAGAATAGGAAGCATGCTTTGTCTTTGATTGTATTGCAGGACTTGTTGAAGAGCTTGTGGATCAGAGCTCAACTTGGAACTGGGTGAGGACAAACATCGTAAAAAGGTAAATCTTCTTCCTCTTCTCTATAAATTAGTTTAGCTAGGTTTAAAGGGTTGTCAGTGACCAAAGTTAGCACCTTTCTGTCTTGATCTTAGAGATTTAGGATCCAAGAGGGAATCCACCTATCCGCAAGGGGATTTTCCTGTAACAGAAAGAGAAATTCGATTACCGATAGCAATGTTCAGTTTCCTCTTCGAGGGGGAAACCTCCAAAAAAGAAAATCTCTATTACAATAATATCCAAGACAAAAATTCTAATACCTTCTACTCCTATTTATACTAAATATGTCTATCTAAAATAACAATCTAGAGGAAGATCCTTCTGGAAGTAGAAGATTCTATTAGGTCGTGTTACATTTGACTTATTCTTCCTTATTTCTAGGCCTTATTAATATTGGCCTTTATTACATGGAAATATATTATTCTACCTACATGAGGGGTTAGGGAGATTAGGTCCCTAACATGTCCTCCCCATTAAAACAACCTTTTCCTCAAGGGTTGAGATGAGGAAATTGCTATAGAATGGTAGTTGGTTCCCAAGTGGCATCTGTTGGAGTTGTATATTTCCACTGGACTAACACTTCCTTGATGGTGTACTGACACAAATAATGCTCACACTGGTCCAAAATTGCTTGTGGTTGTAACCAGATGGAGCCTTCTTCATCCAACTCAGGAAGGTTGGTTTGAGTTTGGCAGCTAGTTCCAATAACCTTCTTTAAGCAGGAAACATGAAAAACAGGATGGCCCTTAGAATGACTGGGGGGAAAAGATAACTGATAGGCCACATGTCCCACATGCTTGAGAATGGTATAAGGACCATAAAATTTGGGCACCAGATTCTGACAATGGTTAGCCTTGAGGGAATTTTTCTTATAAGGTTGTAGTTGAAGAAACACCTGGTATCCTTTTGAAAATTGACGTTCAGAATGACCTTGATCTTCCTATTATGTCATGTAATTTTGTTCCATGACCAAATTCTCTTTGAGGGTAGAGAGAATAGCCTCTCGAATTATAAGTGTTTGGTCAACCACTTGGAAATTCGAGACACCCGATAGGTATGATAGAACTGAAGGTGGATTTAGTCCATATACTGCTTCAAAAGGAGTCGTGTGGGTAGTTGTATGGTAAGAATTGTTGTACCACCATTAAACTAGTAGTAACCATTTATCCCACTGATTTTTCCTTTCCGATGCAAAACACCTCAAATATATTTCCAAACACTTGTTGAAAACTTTAGTTTGACCATCAGTCTAGGGATGATAAGTTGTGTTGATATGCAATTGGGTGCCTTGTAGCTTGAACAATTCTTACCAAAAATTGCTGGTGAAAGTGGGGTCTCGATCAGAAATAATAGAATGAGGCATGCCATGAAGTTTGAAGACTTGATCCATGAAAAGTTGATCCATGGGTGTTGAAGAGCACAAAAATGAGCATACTTGGAAAGATATTCAACTACCACCATGATCTGGATTTTATGAGCAGAATGAAATGAATACATATAAATAAAATATGCTTAACACACAATAAAAAAGATACAGTAAAAATGGTTTTCTATTCAATAAGTAAATAAGATGAAACTGTAAAATGCAGTGGAAAACAAGCTTGTTGGAATGGTGGTGGCTTATCTCTGAGAAGAGATGTGAAGGTTGTGCTCATTCACAAGAAGATGATTACAATGAGGATCTAAAGTAATTTTTACAATAAAAAGGAATGTCAAAAAACCTAGACATCCAAAAACCTAACCCTAGGAGATGAAGCGCCAAAAGTCATGTGGGCCCTGTTTGGGTAAGTTAGTACATCAACTTTCCAGGGTCATAACTTTTGCATACGATCTTCGTTTTAGGCGCATGATAGCCCATTGGAAAGGTATCATAGAGGAGTTTCATTTTTTGGGCTCAATAAAATCCATTGGATATCATTGAGAAGATCAATCCCGAAAAACCTTCATGTAGGCCCTCAAAATGGCCTCGGAAGTTAAAAACTGCTAAAAATAGTAAATTGCCAAAATTGCCAAAACATTTTTTTGAGTGAGTTGAAAAAGGTGGGTGGCCACCGATATACACCTGGATCAATCCTCGCTCCTTAGGAAGAAATTTTCTCCATTGCGTTGAGCTCCCCCATCAGATGAGAAAATGTTTGTTGAATTTGGCCCCGAGTGAGCCACTTGCCTTGGTGTAGGAGCTGCCCTACTTTGACGACTCGATAAAGATGGATCCTTTGATATCAAGTGCCCTTGATATGTGTGCCCAAAATATGATCATTGGATGCTTGTTGCATGCTTTCAGGTTTAATCTTTTTTGGTGTCAACTGCTCTATTATCTCTGAGGTGTCCAATAATGGTGGGAAATATGGTCGAAGGAGAGCTATGTTGAAGACTAGGTGCAGGCCAAGGATAGGGGGAATGTTGAGCTCAAAATAATTGTCACCCACAACCTTGGTGATGGCGTACGACCCATAACAGAATGGGTGAATCTTCTGATGGGGCCCTGTAAGGCGTTCTTTATGAAATTGCATCCAAACTTTGTCTCCCACCTGAAACTTATGTGGCACCCGATGTTGATCATGACACTGCTTGTACTTGGAATTAGACTTCTATAGAATATCCTGAACTTTTTGATGGATGTGTTGGATCTGCTCAATGAACTAGGTGGATTTTTCAACTTCCAGTGGAGTAGGGGAAGAGTCAGTCAAGGAGATCACCAGGGGTAGTGCAACATCCATGGGGAAAATGGTTGGAATCCCAACCTCACCTGAAAGGGGTTGTGTCCAGTTGAGCTATGCAGGGCTCGATTGTAGCTATGTTGGACATAGGGAAGACTCTCATCCCATCTACAGGAGTGTTTTGAATTGTACATGTGTGGGATATGTATGATCATCCGATTGACGACCTCAGTTTGGCCATTTTTCTGGGGGTGGAAGGCAGCGGATTTGGTGATCTTGGTATCTAGTAGTGGCCAGAGGCTTGACCAGAATGTGCTGAGGAACCAACTTTCATGGTCTGAGATAATGTTTTTTGGGATCCAAAAATGTACCCATACTCTTTCAAAGAAGATCTTGGGAGTGGCTTCTGCTATGATGTTCTTCTTGCAAGCGAGTAGAATCACCATCTTGTAAAAGCGATCAACAACCAAAAAACCACAGTCATTTCCCCTCTTGGTGGATGGGAGGCCCAACATGTAGTCCATTGAGATGGACTCCCACGGCCTATCAGGAGTAGGTAGAGGGGTGTACAGGCCTTGTTTTTTGGTGGTCGGTTTGGCAATAGCATAGGTGGTGCATAACCTGATATACTTGCCGACATCCTGTCGAAGTTTTGACCAGTGGAAATGTTTCTGCAGCACTGCCATTGATTTTTCGACGCCAAAGTGTCTTTCCACCCGATTGTAGTGAGATTCCCAAATCAGCTTCACACGCTCACTTGATGGAATGCAGAGATGGCCCAGATGGCATAACAACCCGTCTTGAATATGGAAATTAGCGACCACTAATTTAGCACCCAACATTTGGTAGGTGGTGGAGAATTCAAGGTCTGTCTCATAGAGGTGGGGCTATCTATAGGTCTTGTGGCTGCAAGATTCTAGTACCGTGGTGAGTGTCACGACTAGAGGTTGGCTGAGGCAATCAACAAATCGGTTGGTACTTCCTATTTTATACTTGATGTTGAGGTGGAACTGTTGTAAGTATGTGGACCACTTATGATGACGGTCATTCTGCAATTTTCCTTGGGTCTACATGAACTGTAGTGGCTTGTGATCTGTGTGGATGACTGTCTCCTTCCCAAGAATGTAATGTCTCCACTCGTGACAAGCTTGCATAATGGAGTACATTTTTTTTTTGTAAGTAGGGTACTTACGGACAACATCTGATAGTGTCTCACTATGATATGCAATGGGGTGGCCATGTTGAGTGAGAACAATTCCCACAAGATAGTCTAAAGCATATGTCTTGATGTCAAAGGGATTTTGCAGGTCCAGTAATGAAAGTACTAAGGATGAGAAAAAATTATTTTTCAAGTCATCGAAGGCTTGTTGTTGGGATAGACTCCACACAAATGTTTCCTTACTGCCACCCCTGGTTACTTGGTCGAGGTCCCATGTGATATGAGAGAATCCAAACATGAACCTGCTATAGAAATTGGCGAGGCCCAAGAAGCTACGAAGTTCAGTGAGTGTGGTTGGGGTTGGTCAGGCACGGATGACCTGGACCTTGGTTAGATTCACATGCAGACCATGTTGATCAATGATGTATCCTAAGTAATGGACCATGTCCATGCCTAAGGATCATTTTTCCAAGTTTTCATATAGTTTGTGTTGTCGCAGGGTGTGAAAAACCTATTAAATATGTTGCAAGTGTTCCACCCAAGTCTTGTTGTAGATGAGGATGTCATCCAAATACACCACTACAAAATTATTGGTGGAAGTTCGTAGGATATCGGTCATCATCCTCATAAAAGTTGTTGGGGCATTTTTCAAACCAAAGGTCATGACTAGCCACTAAAAAAGACCTTCTTTTGACTTGAAGGAGATATTCCATACATCTGTTTGTTCTATTGGGACCTGGTGGTATCCATAATTCAAATCAATCTTACTAAATTATTTGCCCCCCATGAGATTATCAAGGAGGTCATTGATTCAGGGAATTGGGTACTGGTTTCAGATTGTGATTTTATTCAGGGCTTGGTAATCAATGCAGAGTCACCACATCCCATCTTTCTTCGGCACCAGCACGATTGGGCTCCCACAAGGCGATGAGATGGATGTATGTTCCTGTTGTGTATCAGTTCTTGGATTTGCCTCTTGATCTCCTCATTTTCTAAGAGATAGCAGTGGTAGACTAGCCCATTGGGTAGCGGTGTGCTCAGGGTTAGATCGATGGGATGCTTGACTTGGCAGTGCAGAGGTACCCCGATAGGAGAGGAGAAGATATGTGAGTATTCTTCCATGACCTTATCCACTTGCTTATGTTGTGTGGAGAGATCGGTTGTGGAGGCCCTAGATGTGGCTGCAATATTTCTCTCACTCTTAGAGAGAAGCATGAAAAAGACAACTTTCCCAGTTTGAGAGATGACCTTCCTACATTGCTTGGTAGAGATCAAGGAAATATCACTAGGAGGGACTGCCTCGGTATCCTGTACAATTTTTTGTTCAAACTAATAATAAAACTACGAGGCCTAGACTCATATACAACATGAATTTTCCATAAATAAGGTTGGCCAAAAATAAAATTACAAACTTCGAGAGGAGAAACATCACATAAGACCTCATCTTTGAATGGCTTGATGTCGTACGACAGTCGACACTCTTGGCTGACATGGAGATCTCTTCCTTGGCGGAGCCATCCAATAATGTAGGGTTGTGGGTACGAAATTGTCGGTAGGGAAAGCCACTTGATGACCTTTACTGAGATGTGGTTCTTCTGGCTACCGCTATCAATCATGAAGTGCATCGAGGTGGCTTTTACCCACATCAATGAATGGAAGAGGCACTCGCCTTACTCTGGCTCATCTGGTTCACCAGGATGGAGCTTGGCGGTCATAGCAACGGTGGCAATGGGTTCTACGTCGATGATTCGTATTCCCCTTTCTGGTTTTGGCTCAGATTTAGAACCCGCATCTGATTCAGAGGCTTTCATGTCAGCCACCAGTGACTTCTTTGAGAGATAATCAACATTTTTATTCCAGGGGCTCTTATGGAAGTCACACCATTTCTTGGTATCTTTCTTTGTCTTTCTAGTGTCCTTGTTTTCTTGTGGCTTGGAATAGTTTTCCTAATACTATCCATCTTTGCTCTATCCTTTGTTCTGTGGGTTGGGGCCACCCCTTCTTGTATTTTACTGTGAGGGGTTCCCAGGACCAAATTATCGTGTCTTTTGTTTGAGTTTCTGCTCAATTTTGACGACATATCGGTAGGTCGCACCAGAGGACGAGATGTCCAAAAATTCCATTTCATTCTGGATGTATCTATGTAGAGCATTGTGATACTTGAGCACCGTATGTCGCTCTGAATATTTGATACCCATCTTGGTGCACAAAGTATGGAATATATTTGTGAACTCTGGCATTGCTTAGTCTCTTTCTTGCCGCAGTGTGGTCCATTTGGTATACAAGTCCTCATAACTTTTGACAGGGTAGTATTGTTCCTTAATAGTATTCCTGAAGGATTCCTAGGTGGCCACAACTATAAATAATGAGGGTTCCTCTATTTCCTTTTGCTCACAGAAATTTTCCCACCAATCTTTGACATGGGGAACAACTTTAAGGAGTGAAAAAGTAATATTTTCTCTATTCGAAAAGTTATGGACAGAAAATACCCTTCTAGTAGATTCAACCACTTTTCTACAACATCTGCGTCTATCTTACCTTCAAATATAGGAAGATGCATCTCATGTTGGTAGTCGCCAAAGGATTTTCGCAAAACTATCCATCATCTCATTCCTCTGTTGCATGAGGGCTTCCTCAAGAAACATTTTGAAAGGATCTCCTGTCCCGTCATCTTTATTTTCTCCCACCATGAGAGGTTGCTTGGGCATGCGAGAGATTTTTTCCTCAAGAGAAACAAGATCGAGACCCAATTTTTTGTACCCTGACCTCGTTGGGGACATGCATTAAGAAAACAAGGAGAAGATTGCTTTGATACCATTGATCCATATTTTATGAGCAGAAAAAAATGAATACAAATTATTAAAATATGCTTAACATAGAATAACAGAGATACTGTAAAATTGGTTTTCTATTCAATAAGGAAATAATATGAAACTATAAAATGTAGCGGAAAACAAGCTTGTTGGAATGGTGGCAACATATCTCTGGGAAGAGATGTGGTAGTTGTGCTCATTCACAAGAAGATAATTACAATGAGGCTCTAAAGAAATTTTTACAATAAACAGGAATGTCAAAAACCCTATACATCCAAAAACATAACCCTAGGAGATGAAGTACCAAAAGTCATGTGGGCCTCGTTTGGGTAAGTTAGTACATCAACTTCTCGGGGTTGTAACTTTTGCATACGATATCCGTTTTAGGAGCATGATAGAATGTTGGAAAGGTATCGTCAAGGATATTAATTTTTGGGGCTCAATCAGAGCCTTTGACCATCATTAAGAATATCGATCTCGAAAAACCTTCATTTAGGCCCTCAAAATGGCCTCGGAAGTTAAAACTGCTAAAAATAGTAAATTGCCAAAATTGCCAGAAAACTGTTTTGAGAGAGTAGGAAAAGGTGGGTGGCCACCAATATCCACATGGATCACACCATGATTATTGATTTATTTCTCGATTTAGTTAAGCCCACAAAAATATGTTGGCATGTTTTACGATGGCAAACAGGAAAAGCATAAGCTCAGGAGGAGAAGTGAACAGTATGAAGAGATCAAAGATCATAAGAGAAAGTGTAGTATAGAAATGTGATCGAGATCAAATCCTTGATCGTGGATCTTTTTCGCGATTATTCACGACCGTTGGATCACTTTAAGTGGAAGGATAGGATAAGCGGGGCAAAATGGTTGAGAATTCGATCACTCGAATTTTCGTCAGCCTTTGGATTGAAATAAATGGAAGGATAGGATAAGAAAATATGGAGAGTCCTTGGATTTAATCCAAGGCAAATATGCATCACAGAAAGAAATATTTGTTGATCTAATATCTTGATCAAACGAACAACATTCATTTTGGATCTAAATATGTGAGGAGGTTATGCTCTAGAAAAATATCACTTCAAGTTTAAGTTTGAGATTTGAAATCCTGGAAGTCCGGAGAGCCAAAGTAAATCTTGATTGTTCGATCATCTAAAATAGATCTCAATCATCAGATTGTCCAAAGTAAATCTCAAGTGTCGGATCGTCCGAAGTGGATCTGGGTTGTCTGATCCAGAAGAGACATAGCGTAAATCTATGGACTCTAGGTAAAGACCCAAAGTAAGCCTCAACCATCTGATTCAAGGACATGTGGCAGACCACGTCAGGAAGGAAATGTGGCAGACCATGTCAGCAAGGACATGTGGCAGAACACATCAGCAAGGACATGTGGCAGACCATGTCAGCAAGTGACATGTGGAAACCACTCGGCTCGTGCAAATTCAATAGGTGACATGTGTAATGTTACATCACTCTGGGAGTTTTACCACCAGTAGATGCCCTAATTCCCGAAGTCTCAAATTTTGAAGTCTCGAAGTGGATACGAGTCATTTGATATGAAGATCACTTCGGGTGCATTCTCAACTATTGATCTAGTACAGTGGAAGGATAGTGTAAGTGGAAGTGTTAACTGAAAGCAAGCGGTCTCCACCACCTATGACTTATTTAGCAGGTGACCACTCTGGAGGAGAATGAAGCAATGATCAGCCTAAAGTACTGAAGGGTCAAAGTCACTTATGATCATTGATCGTGCATGAGGGTATGTGTCAATATATCATTGACTCTAGGTGAAACTACTCTGAGAAAATGCGAAGGAGAAAGGTTTGAAATTGTCGAAGGGAAAAGTCCTGAAGTGAACGAGCACCGTTGATTTGAGGAGGACACATGGTAGGAATATGTGGACTCCGACTAAAAGTGTTCTGGGAGAGCGTGAAGGTTGAGAATTGAAATTTCCAAAGCCTAGAGTAGCAAAGGAGATCTCGTCTGTTGAATTGAGTAAGGGGTCGTAGAACCATTGATCTAGTTTAAAGGTCAAATTCCCAAAGTAGAGGCTGAAGCATTGATTAATAAGGAAAGGTGTCCGAAGATCATCGACTTCAGAAGATTGGCGTATGGAGGAAAGCAATTTTTTATAAAAGTTATGCACTTAGAATATGACAAAGAAATGTGGGACAAACGCATTAGAAGTTATGAAGGTAATGAGAAGGTAAAGGATGCCAAGCTTCAAACATACATATTACAGTTTGAACAGATAAATATGAAAGAGGATGAAACTATTGGGAAGTATTTTTTGAGAGTTGAATAACTAGTAAATGAAATCAAAGGACTTGGTGAAAAAATTAAGGAAGCCTCTTTAGTTCAGAAAATTTTGAGATCTCTGCCAGATAGGTTCAACCCAAAGTTCTTTGCTATAGAAGAACTTAATGATCTAAAAGTTATTCCTATTGACCACATCCTAGGAACTCTGAATACTTATGAAATGAGGATAGGTAAAGATAAACCCACCTCTAGAGAATCATCATTTAAAGCAGATAAAAATGAGGATTCTGAGATTGATGAAATTGAAGCAAAATTTGTGAGAAGACTAAAGAAAGGATCAGGAAAGTACCAAGGCAAGTTTCCCTTAAAATGTTTTAACTGTGGAAAGATAGGTCACTTTGCATCTAAGTTTCCACACAAGAAGAAGGACCATAACACTGAAGGTGAAGAGAAATACAAATCCAAGAGATTTTGTAAAAAGAAAAGTTTATGTGTAAACAATGATGACTCTTTAGGAGACACAGATAATGATTCTACTTGTGAAGAGAAGGTTAATGAATTTATGCTTATGGCCAAAGAGTATTATGATAATAAAAGAACATGAACTGATTTTAATGATGAAGAATTTGTGGTTGACTTGGAAGGATAACTGATCAATGCCCTATAAGAAATTGTTAGACTCAGATTTAAGAAGAAAAAGAAAAAACAATTGTTCATACAGTTCGAGAAAGAAAGTAAAAAGCATGATGAAGAGTTTTCCTTGATAAAAGTGGAATTAGAAGAGGCAAATAAAATAGAGGACATTCTGAAACAAAAGTTATCAGAGAAGAATGCAAGATTTGAAGCCTTGGAAGAAGAGGTAGTAAAAACCAGAAAATAGATGGAGAAGTTTAAAGCATTGTATCTCCAAAATCTTCCAAGCATTAAAGCCTCAACAGAACTAAACGACATTATGAGCAAACAAAGATCTCCTTTGTTGAAGATTGGTTTAGGCTATGTAAGTGGTTCAAGCATCAAACAAACTGAAAGCAAAGAGCTAGTAAAGATGATCAAGTTCCAAGTCAGCAGACAATTAGACCATGTGAGTATTCTGCCACCATAAGCTAATAAAGACAAGATGATCCCTGATAAAAAACAAAGATATCAGAATATGAAGAAACAAATGCCAAGAAGAAGGCCATCCTTCAAGTACCAAAATTTCTTCCATGGTTACTATTTTTTCTACTCTAATTTTTTTCATGAGATTGCAAATTCTCAAATTAATTTTAGAGACATTCAACTAAGGAGATCAAGAAATAAACAATCTTTGAAACATAGAACTAAACAACCAATGAGTAGACAAATTTGCACCAATCACTTTGACCTATTTAAAAATTATCTCAAATGCTATAACTTTCATAAATTCGGCCACAAAGATGAAAACTTCCATCTGAAGAATTACAAAGCAGATCCAAGGATAAAACCCTTAACTAGAAATGCCAAATATATGGAAAAAGAAAGATAGTGAAAAATGTGGTCTAGTACTTTCAGCTCAAAAACAGAAAGACCCCGAGTATTTAGACAGTGGATGTTCCAAGCACATGACTGGAGACAAGGATAAGTTTGTGTTTATAAGTGAAAGAAAAATAGGAAATGTGACCTTTGGAAATAATGAACCAGGTAAAATCAAGGGTAAAGGGATGGTGAGTTTGAGTAATGGTAAAGGAAAAACCCAGGATATTCTTCTTGTAGATGGGCTAAAACATAATTTTCTCAGTGTAAGTCAAATGTGTGACAGAGGATGTGAAGTGGTGTTCACTTCTAAAGATTGTAAGATAAAGTCTGTAAACTTGGGACAAGTGGTGGCTAAATGCATAAGGACAAATAATAATGTATATGTGCTTAAAGAAGACAGAGAAGAGTGTCATCTAAGAAAACATGATGAATGATGGTTATGGCATAGGAGACTTGGACATCTAAATTTTGATGACTTAATCAAGCTCAAAAATCTTGAGGCAGTAAAAGATATTCCAAGAATATCAAAGCCACAAGATTATGTGTGTAAACCCTGCCAAGTAGGAAAGCTAACCAAGACACAGTTTAAATCCAAGAGCTCTACTTCAACAAAGAAACCACTCCAATTAGTTCATATGGATTTATGTGGACCATCAAGACAGGAAGGAACAGGGAAGGAAAACTACTTCATGCTGATCATTGATGATTACTCCAGACTCACTTGGGTTGATTTTCTCAAAGAAAAAGATGAAACATTTGAGAAATTTAAAATATTTAAGGCTTTAACTGAGAATCAAACAAGAAATAGGTTAAAGGAAGTAAGATCAGACAAAGTAGGAGAATTTATGTCAAGTGATTTCAAGGAATTCTGTGATAAACATGGGATCAAGAGAGAATACACAATCCCAGGAACTCCACAACAAAATGGAGTGGTTGAGAGGTAGAACAGAACAGTTCAGCAAATGGCCAGGGCAATGATGAATGAGAAGAACATTGGTCAAACCTACTGGGTATAATCAATACACACAACAATCCATATTCTTAACAAATCCCACCTCAAACCACACAGTGACAAGACACCTTATGAACTGTGGTATGGAAGACCTAATTCAATCAAACACTTAAAAGTCTTTGGGAGTAAGTGCTACATAAAGAATAATAATGAAAACCTTGGCAAGTATGATGATAGGGCTGATGAAGGCATCTTATTAGGATATGCTACCAATAGTAAAGGATATAGATGCTTTATACAATATTGTATAAATTAGTGGATTTCATTGATTTAAAGGGTGATGAAGGAGTCCTAGCAAGAGAGGTGAGGAATATTGAGTCCGATACAGAGGAAACAACTAAAGATGAAGATGAATAGGTCCAAGAATCAGAAAAATAAGACTCTGAGTCAGATGAAGATACAAATACTCAGACAAACTCAAATCAATAGACAACATCAAATCCTTCCTCCAAAATTGCTCAAAAGAATCATCCTGCAAGTCATATAATTGGTGACAAAGACAAAGGTGTAAAAAATAGGAGAAGGATAATCAAAGACAACGAGCAATCACATATAGCATTCATATCCATGGTGGAACCCAAGGACTTTAATGAATCCAGTAAAGATGTAAATTGGTTAAAATCAATGAATGAGGAACTGGATCAGATTGAGAAGAACAATACTTGGAAGCTTGTTCCTAGACTTGCAGATAAGAATGTAATTGGCTCCAAATGGGTGTTTAAGAACAAAATGAATGAACAAGGACAAATTGTTAGGAATAAAGCCAGATTGGTCTGTAAGGGGTATTCACAAGTTGAAGGACGAGATGTTTATGAAACCTTTGCACTAGTGGCAAGATTGGAAGCCATCAGAATGTTTCTTGCCTATGCATGTCATAAGAACTCTAAAGTATATCAGATGGATGTTAAGTCAACATTTCTTAATGGAGATCTAGAAGAAGATGTATATGTGGAGAAACCTGAAGGATTTTCACTGACAGATAATCCTGACTATGTCTATAAGTTGAAAAAGGCATTATATGGACTGAAACAGGTACCACGAGCCTGGTATTATATATTGGAAAAATCTCTACAAGACAAAGGGTTCAAGAAAGGTATCGTTGACAGTAATCTATACATTAAGTCTGAAGGTGATGATTTATTAGTTGTTTTGGTTTATGCAGATGAATTTTTTTTTTGATGCACTAATGACCCTTCAGTTCAGTGGTTTGCTAATTCAATGCAAACTGAGTTTGAGATGTCCATGATAGGATAACTGTCATATTTTCTTGGTTTACGATTCAATCAAAGTTCTGCAGGGATATTTATCTCTCAAGAAAAGTATTTGAAAGAGATGTTAAAGAGATTTCAGATGGAATATTATACACCTGTGACCACACCTATGGTGGTTGGTTGGAAGCTCAGTAAAGATGATATTTCACCTAATGTTGATCAAAGAACATATCGATCAATGATAGGAAGTCTTCTTTACATCACAACATCCTGTCCTGATATAATGCAAGTTATTGGAATGGTCATTATCAGTATGCTCCTAAACAAAGTCATTTAGCAGTTTTCAAAAGGATATTCAAATTTTTGAAGGGTACAATGAGTTGTGGTCTCTGGTATCCTAGAAATCAGAATTTTCAATTAACTGCATATTCATATGTTGATTGGGAAAACTATTTGGATGAAATAAAGAGCACCAGTGGAGGTGCATTATTCTTAGGTTATTCGTTAGTAGCATGGATTAGTAAGAAGTAGGGATCTATTTATTTATCAACTATAGAGGCAGAGTACATTGTTGTTGCTACTTGTTGCACTTCGATCTTATGGATGATACAAACTCTTTCTAATTTGAAGGTAAATTATACTGATCCCATTCCACTTCACTATGATAACACTAGTGCCATTAGTGTCTCAAAGAATCCCGTTCTCCATTAAAAAACAAATCATATACCAATAAAGTATCATTTTCATAAAAGAGCAGGTTACAAACAGAGTTGTTCAGCTGAATTATATTTCTTCCACAGAACAAATTACAGACATCTTTACTAAACCCCTAGACACGACACCATTTGAATATCTCCATCAAAAGCTGGGTGTCATCCCTTCTCTCACCTAAGAGAGTCCATCCTGTCAGGGGGAGTATGTGTTGGTTGAATATTTGATACCTCCGAAAAAGTACTGCAACAGCTCAAGGGGAGCATGTTTTCTTTGACATTGATGAAAAAGGGGGAGAAAACTTGTGGTCTGGATACTACAGTTGGAGGTCTACGTAGAATAGTGCATCCTTTTAGGATTTCCATCAATGCCAAAGGGGGATATTGTTGGCATGTTTTACAGGAAGAGTGTGCTTGTCATTGATGGAAAGAATAGTAGCAATGATGACAAGTAGGAAAAGCATAAGCTTAGGAGGAGAAGCAAACAGTATGAAGAAATCAAAGCTCATAAGGGAAAGCGCAATACAGAAATGTGATCAAGATCAAATCCTTGATCTTGGATCAGCTTCGAAAGTATTCATCACCGTTGGATCACTTTAAGTGGAAGGATAGGATAAGCGGGGCAAAACGGTTGAGAATTCGATCACCTGAATTTTCGTCAGCCGTCAGATCGAAATAAATGGAAGGATAGGATAAGAAAAGATGGAGAGATGTTGGATTGAATCCAAGGAAAATTTGCATCACATACATATCGAGTCGTTGATCTAAGATATTGATCAAACGAACAACATTCGTTTTGGGTCTAAATATGTGAGGAGGTTACGCTCAAGAAAAATCTTACTTCAAGTTTAAGTTTGATATTTGAAATCCCTGAATCCCAGAGAGATGGAGAGCCAAAGTAAATCTTGATCGTCTGATCATCTGAAATAGATCTTAGTCATTAGATCGTCTGGAGTAAATCTCAAGCGTCGGATCGTCCGAAGTTGATCTGGGCTGTCTGATCCAGAAGAGACGTGGCGTAAATCTGTGGACTCCGGGTAAAGACCCGAAGTAAGCCTCAACCATCTGATTCAAGGACATGTGGTATACCATGTTAGAAAGGACATGTGGTAGACCATGTTAGTAAGGACATGTGGCAGACCATGTCAGCAAGGACATGTGGTAGATCACGTCAACAAGGACATGTGGAAATCACTCTGCCCGTTCCAAGTCAACAGGTGACATGTGTAATGTTAGGTCACTCTGGGAGTTTTACCACCAACAGATGCCCTAAGTCCCAAAGTATCGAATGTCAAAGTCTTGAAGTGGATACTAGTTGTCTGATCTGAAGATCACTTCGGGTGCATTCTCAACTATTGATCTAGTACATTGGAAGGACAGTGTAAGTGGAAGTGTTAACTGACAACAAGTGGTCTCCACCGCCTATGACTTATTTAGCAGGTGACCACTCAAGAGGAGAAAGAAGAAGCGATCAACCTAAATTCCCGAAGGGCCAAAGTCACTTATGATCATTGATCATGCAGGAGGGTATGTGTCAATAGATCATTGACTCCAGGCGAAACTACTATGGGAAAACACGAAGGAGAAAGTTTTGAAATTGTTGAAGGCCAAAGTCCCGAAGTGAATGAGGACCATTGATTTAAGGAGGAAACATGGTAGGAATCTATGGAATCCAGCTAAAAACTTTCTAGGAGAGTGTGAAGGTTGAGAATTGAAATTGTTGAATCCCAAAGTAGCGAAGGAGATCTCAACCATTGAATCGAGTAAGGGTCCACAGAACTATTGATCTGGTTGAAAGGTCAAATTCCTGAAGTAGAGGCTGAAACGTGATTAAGAAGGATAGGTGTCTGTAGATCATCAACTCTGGAATATTAATGTACAAAGAAAATCAAGGTTTGTGATTTGAAACTTCCAGAGCCTGGATCATGAAATAGATCACATTCGTTGATTTAAGAAGGTTAGATATGATCCGTCAGTTCAAGAGCACCGTCAAGATCATGAGATCAACATTCCAGTCACATTGCAGGGATTGAATGTGCGCAAAATTTAAAATGTTGAAGGAGGGCTACAATCGAAACCACGATTTTGGAGAAATCATACGTGGAGATCTGTAGTGAATTGCGGGGAGAAAAGTGGATTTCCCTCAAACCACCTTTGGCCGCACCCGCAATCACGTAGCCACATGAGAGCATCACCCAAGGTCACATCAATGGAAGATTGAGAAAGGAGATAGTGCTTCTAGGATCCACTTCGGTGGTTACGCATTGAAAAATAAAAAATCCTCTACGTGTATAATCTAACAACGTTGATTAAACAGAATCTGTTCGAAGGGTTGTTGTTTTACTTCGTTCTTTCTTGATCAGTTATGATTCAGTTACACTAACCAAATAATTTTTCTAGGGAATTGGAATCATTGTTCTTGAGTGGTTTGAGATTCCCGACTCGGGCATTAGAGATATGAAGTGTAACAGATGATGAGAGAAGGAATAAAGGAACAATGTTGTGACAGAGGCAGGTTGTTGTTTCTCGGTAAAACAAGTTGAGTTGTATGTAATAAACATGACAACATGAACAGAGGGAGAAAATGTAGAGATGTAGAATATAAGATTGACAGAGAAGAAATGGTGAAATGAGCAGACTATACGAGAACCTAGGAGCATGAGAAGAATAGAGGAAGAGTAGATGGAAAGAGACAGTAAGTGGAGCCAAGCATGAATAGACAGAAGTAGACCAGAATTTCATAACAAAGAAGAAGTGGTAAGATTTGATATGTTTGTATTGTTGTAAAGTATTATTCAAGAAAATGTTTAGAAACTAAGGTGGTAGGGTGGTACAAGGGAGGATTGTTGTCCTCAGAGTTTCAAGTGGGCGCTTGAACACAAGGAGTTGTAGTTTCCATGTGGTTGTAGCTAGAAAAACTAGGGTGGTAGGCTGATGCAAGGGAGAACTCTTTTTCTCTATTATACAGGTTGGTGCCTGTGTGAAATGAAGTTGGTGCTTCCATCTAGTTGGTTCTGGAACACTCAAGGAGTTGTTTCTTCCTTCTAGTGGGTTCTAGAGAAACTAGAGAGTTAGTGCTCTCAGCAAGTTGCAGATTGTAAAACATAGGTGGTAGCCTCACACTGAGTTGGTGCTCAAACATAGATGATGTACAGAACATAAAATGACTGCCTATCATTCAAAGAAGAATAGGTTTTCTCCCTTTATGGGTTTCCTCAGGAATATCCTTTTCTGTATACTACATCTGTGTGATTGATGTTGAATACTCTATTGCTTACTTCCATGAATTATTGTGATCAACATTGAGTGTTCTGTAATGAGTTTAAAATGGGTATAATTGTTTAAGCACAGTAACAACTGATTCACTCCCCCCCTCTCAGTTGTCTAACAAAATATCCATAGAGATATCCCTCCAAATAGTAGGTGGAATCAAAAGCAGTTGTAGTGTACCAGGAGCTTTTACTATTTCACCCTTGTTGCATTGAAAAATATCACATTCTTCCACAAAATTTCAAATGTCTTGTTTCATACCATCCTAGAAAAAAGAACGTTTGACCTGGTCATAGGTTTTGGTAAACCCTAAGTGCCCAACAATGGGTGTAGCCTGAAGCTTAGAAAGTACTGTGGATTTAAGTTGTGACTGTTTACTTAAATAAAAACAACCTTTGTATTGAAGCTCATCATTGTGCGAAGAGTACCCTGGGAAACTAGATAATTGACCTGCAATTGTTGGATCAAATGCGAAATTTTGGGATCGTGTAGCCATTCTTGGCTAACATCTTGGAGCCAATCTGGTACAATGAAGGAGAGGGAAAAAAGGGACCCTTCATCTTCATATTTTCTTGAAAGTGCATCAGAAACCACATTGTCTTTCCTTTCTTGTAAATGATCTCATAATCATATCCAAAGAGCTTATTCACCCATTTTTTTTGCTTCGAGGAGGAAGGGTGTTGTTCCAAAAAATACTTGAGGCTTTGATGATCTGTCTTAATTTGGAAGTTTTTCCCCAATAGATAAGGGCACCAAAGATCCACTGCATGAAGAATAGACAAAATTTCCTTTTTATAGAATGATTTTCCCAAATGTCACTCTGACAGTTGTTTGTTGGTAACGACCAGAGGTCGACCCTCTTGCATAAGGACTTCTCCAATTCCTCTATTGGAAGCATCACATTCCAGGACAAAGGTCTTTGTGAAATTAGGAAGGGCCAGGACTAGAGTGGTGCACATGGATGCCTTCAAGGTTTGAAAGGCCTAAGCAACTACAAGAGTTCAAGTGAAAGAATTCGTTTTAAGGAGAGCAGTGAGAGGTGCCACAATCTTTCCATAATTCTTAACAAACTTGCGATAATAGCCTGTTAAACCCATAAATCCATGCAATCTTTTTAGAGTCTTTGGGCGAGGCCAATCCTACATAGCGTCAATATTTTTAGGATCCACCATGACACCTTCCTTGCCAAAAATATGACCCTAGTTCTTGACTTTCGAGGCTCCAAAAGAACATTTAGATTATTTGAGGAAAAGTTGGTGCTGAGAGAGTAGACGTAGAAATCGATCCACATGAGCAAGATGGGTTTTCCATGTTTTACTATAGATGAGGATATCATCAAATAAAACTAAGATGAAATTACAGAGAAAATGACAGAAGACATGATTCATGAGGCTTTGGAAAGTGGAGGGATCATTACACAAGCCAAAGGGCATGACCAAAAACTCATAGTGGCCCTCGTGAGTTCAAAATTTAGTCTTAGGAATGTCGTCCTCATTCATACGTATCTGGTGGTAGCCAGAATGAAGATCAAGTTTAGTACAGAACTCAACACCACTCAATTCATCCAAGAGGTCATCAATGACAGGAATGAGAAATTTGACTTTAATGGTGAGTTTTTTTAGGGTGCACAATTCAGGACACATGCGCCAAGAACCTTGTTTCTTAAGGACCATGACCATGGGAGAAGAGTAGGGGCTCGTGCTAGGATGGATAACACATGCGGTGAGAAATTCTTGAACAATTTTCTCAATTTCATTTTTATGGGAAAAGGGATGATGATAGGGATGGATATTGGGAGGAAGGTTGTCAGGGACAAGGGGAATAGAATGATCATAAACACCACAGGAAGGGGGAAGTCTCTGGGGAGTGGAAAAACAACTTAATGTTTGAGGAGGATGGATTGGAGGTCTTGCGACACATAGGGTGTCTTAGTGGATTGAATGGCATGGAGTTGTGCATTAATGCCAGAATGACCTTTTTTGAGAATATTTTCCATGCGATGGGAACTGATGATCTCCAGGGAACCGACAGTGATGCCTTGGAACTTATATTGTTGGACCTCTTGGTGGAATTGCATGGTTAATTCCTTAAAATCCATGAGAATGGGACATGTTAGCATCTTTATTTTGAAGGTAAAGTTGGAAGTTTGTTCAGAGTTTACAAAGTCATGCCTTGGTCTTGGTAAGAACAAGGCATTCCTAATTGAGTCACAGTGTGTGTGTGTGTGTGTTTTGTCTCATGAGATGATTCAAAATCCCTAGGTCATTTATAAAATAAAAAGAAAGATGCATGTCAAAAGAGAGTCAAGTTATAGGTCTGAGTCAAAGGGTTTTTGTGTCTATTCCATAATACATCATTACACATGATGAAAGACAAGAAATTATTAAAGGATGCTTACCACATGAAAGAATTTGAAGAGGTCTTTGGATTTTGGATTTGAAATAATTTCACAAGGTGGGAAGTGGTATGTCAAAGTTGAGTCATAAGTCTAGGAGGGAAAGTATTTTCAAAGTGTATGATCACTTGTGATTAAGTTAGAAAAATGGTAATGATCACATCTCATGTCATTTATACCTTGGAAACTAAAAGCATGTGCAGGCTATGCAAACGCATTGTGCAAGTTACTTGGATGAGTTTGAAAAGTCTTATCATAAAAACAGGTACTTTTCCATTTCAAATATCTTCCTATCATTTCATGCATGTATCTTCACCACATTTTGTCTATTTCCATGCATCCTTGAACTGTGAATCATCCATTTCCTCTCAAGCAAGCTCCAAGAATCCTCTGCTATGAAAAAAAGTTTCCTCGCTACTCAAATATCGTGAAGGCTCCCTCGCTACACAAGCTCTATGGAGCATTCTTCACTACACAAACTCTGTTGTAGTTTCTCTCGCTACACATCCCATATTCACCTGTTTTTTGTGTAAAACCCATTAAATCCTATTTTGTCCATGTTATTATACTTGCTTAATAGCATGCCTCTCATATAGTGAAATATTTTGGTGTTAATTCAAGCAAACCCTATCCCTACTGATTTTTTGTGCAAGCTACCTGCTGAGTTCTGAAGATCCCTCTACCCTTATCCATCTCAAGTTTATCATGCAAACCAAAAATCTATGACAACTCTAAAGAAAAATAAGTATAGGGGATGCAACGTGCTGAGGTATGAGCCACAAATTCTAAGTTTGGTGAATTCAGACCCTGCATTCAGAGTGTCTTTTGAGCAAGTTGGGTGCATGAGGTTTTGTGAGAAGATCCAAGGGTATAACCTACAGTTAACAAAAGGAGTTTGCCCTAAATTATAATGGTGTCCAGACAAAAATTGATGAGTTCATTTTCTCAGTATCAAAGAAGACAATAGTTGTTGCAACATATATTCCAACACAAGGAAAAAATGGTTTAAAGGTATGCCTCTTGATCCTATGTTTTACACTTATTTCCTCAAGCCTAAGTATAGAAATCAAAAGATTGGTGCCACTATCCCCAGGGAATGTGATTTGGAGCCCTATGAGAAGATGTTGAGGGTGATCCAAAGGTATTTCACTTGTGAGGGTAGGTTTGACAGGGTATACTGATACCATGTAAGACTCCTCGTGCATTTCATAAGAAAGAGCCCCCTAAACTTAACATTTTACCTGTATTCTTAGGTAAAATGGTAGATAAATTCCAAGCCAGGGCTGACCAAATTAAGAGTAGCTTGTTTCACTTTTCCTTGGTGAAGGTACTAATAGTTGAGGAGCTTAGAAAATTGAACAGGGGCTGAAATTTTTTCTTAGCCTCGACCAATACCCCCCTAGACCATAAAGGATATACCCCCCTATTTGCAGAAAGACTGGCCTCTAACAGATCAGGTGAAAAAGGAAGAAGTGGTGCAGAACATGGAAAATGAAAAGGAAAGGAGATTGAGTGCCTTTCACCAAGCCAGCTAGTTCTGAAGAAGGGTAAGAGACTACAGTTCTCTGATGTGCCAAAGGAGATATAGACACCCAACAGACCAACCACAAGCTTAGCTGCTAGAAGGATTCCCACACCCACAATGTAGACATATTTTGTTGAAGTTGCAGCTCAGGAGATGGATGAAGACCAAGTGAAGTCAGGGGAGAAAGATTCAAATATTAGGGAGATGCAACAACAACTCAGAGAGAGTCAACATGTCATAGCTCAATTCTACCAAAAGAGAAGAGAATTGAAAAGGAAATTGGTTGAGAAGGTTCCTGATGTTCAAACATCACTAGTTAAATAAGTTTCAAAGAAGGAAATTTCAAAGGGGAGGGAAGTTATGAAAAGTCCTAAGACAACAATTTTTTCCAAACATACAACTCCTCTGACAAGATCCTCAGCCAAAAAGGTGAGTTTAGATGAATAGGGACATCCTATAGAAATTGAGAAACCTCATACTTCACTTGGAGAAGGAGAAAAAATTATAAAATGGCTCAACAAGCAGTTAAGGGAATCCCAATACCAAATTATCCATCTTGGGGAAGAAAAAAATGATATCAGAGGAAAACATAATGAAAGACTTCAAGAATGAAAACTGACCATAGATGATGCTTGTGCATCCCTTCCAAATGCCCAAACAAAACTAAAAAGAAATGTAGCGATGCTCAGGAATGTAGGAAACTTGAAAGTGAAAAACTTGACATTAAGAAAGGAAAACAAGTATCTAAAACAAAAAATGAAGTTAAATGATGAAGCCAAAAGGAGGCTAAAACTACTTGTAGATGCAGCAGATATATTGATGAACAAACCTCACAATTTTGTCTTTTTGGGGAAAAGGGTCATTTTAGGTTTTGAGTTTGTTCTATAAGTTTTGTTGACTGTGAGAAAGTGAAAAATCTTTGATGATGGAGAGGAGTGAGGATGTTATCAGATTCGAGATATGTTATGAAATACATTTTTCACTCTATGTACATCTGATTTAGAGAAGGATGACAACCTAAAAACACCTCCTAATCCACAGTTGCAGTTTTGTCTAGGAAATTGTCATGCATAGAACTTGCGTAGCAAGCTCTCACTACACAAGTATTGTAAGAACACATGGTTAGAAAGGTCAACAAGAGGTTATGGGTATTTGGGTTTTGAAGTAAGTACATGTCTCCAGCAATATGATGCCACAAGAATATTGCACAGGTTTCAAGAAAACTAAATGCACTACACAATATTGTTATGAAAACGTTGTAGGTAGCACTTGCGCAACGTTATCTTTAGTTTTCTATGAAAAGGTGGAACAGGTACCCAAAAGCGCACAAAATATTATCAAATTGGTCTCCAGATGTAGATTATGACTCAAAACAACATCATATTCGAATTTTTATCAAGATCTATGATTGTATAAGATTTTTTGTTTTACATTTAAGATGGTCAAAATCAAGTTTACTATTTATAGTAACTTGTTTAGTAGTTTTTCTCCTTTGATGTAACTTGATCCATGATTATAGGTGGCAGTAGTTTGAATCCTAGTAGCCTAGTGTGGTAATAGGCTCTTATATATTTGATCATTTTTTATGTAAAAACAGGGGGGTTTCGACTTGCTTGAGAAAATCCTTCCTTTGTAGCTGGAAAATTCGGTATATATTCATGAATTTTAAATACAAGTAGAGAGTGTTGTTGGCCCTCAACCAAGTTTTGGAGAACCTTGTTCGTGTTTGACCATTTTTGGGACTTTGACAGGCTGGTCGAATACAAAGCGCCCAGGCAAAGCAAAGATCGCAGGATCTTGCCCCCTTTTACGGGATTTTTGGGTTTTAGGGTTTATGTAATGGGTATGGGATGTCGACCCATGGGTTTGCCCATGTTTAGGCCCCTTTTGTAATGTATAAATAAATACCTAGGTGATCTAAGTAGGACTCATTTTTGAGATCGAAGTTGGCTTTGTGCAAGATATTTAGGGGATTTTTCTAAGTGCAAGTCCTGTATGAATTGTAAGAAGGCTTCGTGCATACTGTTGTTACATATAAAAAATACTCACTTTGATAGTGTCGCAAGTGTCATCATTACAAAGGTCGCAGGTGTCACATTTTTCTCACAACGTCACAGGTGTCGCATGTTGCTCACAAGTGTCGCAAGCGTCAAAGAAATCATGTTGCCATGATGCCTATGTCATGCCTATAACGACATGAGAAGGACATTTGAAACACCTCAAACATTTTATTTGGAAGAGGAGAAATGAGTCAGCAGGCTTGCAAACCTTTTTCCATCTGAAAACACTCAAAAAACTAAGCTTTTGAAGGAGAA
>ML796862.1:143306-165877 GCA_009831015.1 Picea engelmannii
GCTAGAACACTAGAAAGAATCAAAGATTATATTATTGCAGATGAAAGAAACACTGAATGATCACAAAGACATCAGTTTACTAGAGATATTAAAAAAAAAATAGTGCATAGACACAAGAGTAGGAGACTTAGACATAGACTGTGCTCTGGATGCAGAAACACAGGTGAATATCATGCCAAAAAGTACTTGGGAAATTTTGGGAAAGCCTGCTATGGTTCCCTCATTGGGAGGAATAGGATTGTTTAAAGGAAATATGATAACCCTATGTGGAAGACTTACTCATGTACCTATGGTTTCTCATGGAGCATCGAAGGAAGAAGAATTCAATATCATTAAGTTTGTTGATAACATCACTCCTTTTTCACTTTTGTTAGGAAGGACTTGGATTGAGAAAGATTAGATCCGAAGGAAGGAAGAAGAGGAAGCTATAGAAAAAAAAAAAAGAATTAAGGGATTTAATGGCTAGGAGAATAACATGCTTAATAGAAGAACAGGAGGACAATTCAAAGCAAATAAGAGATAGAGAACTAGCTATCGAGGTTGAAATAACACAGGAAGGCTTGGAAAACTTGTCCATGAAGGAGAAACGTGCACCTACCCCAGAAGTAATAAGAGAAGAGGAATTACACTCGAACCCTTTGAAAGACCCTCGACAGTGCAAAATTACTATGCTAAGAGAAGATAAGAATAAAAATGGAGAGAGGAATCCAGTGACTCAGATCACAGGAAAGAAGGTCAGAAAGCTCAACAAAAATAAAGCAAAGATAGAAAAATTGCACGAGGTTCCAAAGAAGACTTCGTAGAAAGAAGGCTTGCAGAACTTGAACCTCGCTGGAATAACAAAACAACACAGACTGGCACTTTGCCATGGCAAAGCAATATGACCATTGGAGGCGTCCCGACCGTTAGAACGACGCTCCAGAATGGCTAGAAACATAGTTATTGTCAGAAATATCTCCATTGGACCATTGGGACTGCGGCATAAGAGTTGGATTGAGGCAAAAAGAGAAATATGATCATTGGGACCACGCCATAACATCGGGTTGCACAGCAAGAGAAAGATGACCTTCGAGCAAAGTTGGAAGAGGACAGAGAGCAGATTCAAAGGAAAAAGACCAGCTTCTCACGGAGTAGATTGGGGTTAGAGAAGCAGTAACTAAATAACTTTTCTCTGTGTCGGGTCTGGCACAGATGGAAGAAGAAACAACTGAGAGCCAAGTGGGGAAGCTCATTGAAGCCATTCAGTAGCTTCAAGCAAGAATAGTACAAATGAAACTGCAAGTAGTGCCAAGCACTCCGCAGGAAGTGCGAGATCAGAGAGAAGAAACTGCCAAGAGCACAGTCAAAAGAATCAAGGCATTGGCTTTAGAATGCAAGAAACTAAGTAACCGAAGTGCGCAGACCTATGAGCGCCTTTCAAAATACTTGGAACTGAGGACATTGGAGTCACAGCTCCAGGAGGCAAAGAAACAAGCATCGATAGTACAAGCATAGTTGAAGTTGCTTTCAGTGGTAGAGAATATGAAAAGGTCACAGGAGGTGTGTGTAGTTCAGAAACAGGTCAATGCAATCCAGAGTAGAGTCATGGAAGTGACCCAGAGACTCCAGCTGGTGCAGGATGAAGCCTGCACACTTTTTGAAGAGATCGAGGGGTAAGGTGCACAGCTGGAACAAGTGGTCACCATGGTGGAACAATGCTTGGAAGGGTCTGTCACCAAGAAAGTCATTCAAGAGTTCACTGAATAGGAGGCCCTAGTGAAGCAACAAGTTGAGATAGCTCGAGCCAAGCTCGAGGCCTTTGAAGCAGAATTGCATAGATCTGAGTAACTCAGAACAAGTCACAGGTGATTTTTGGGGGATTGTTGGCCCTCGACCAAGTTTTGGAGAACCTTGGTCATGTTTGACCATTTTTGGGACTTCAACAGGCTAGTCGAAGATGGAGTGCCCAGTCGAAGATGGAGCGCCTAGGCGAAGAGGAGATCGTTGGATCTCGCCCCCTTTTACAGGATTTTTGGGTTTTAGGGTTTATGTAATGGGTATGGGATGTCGGCCCATGGGTTTTCCCATGTTTAGGCCCCTTTTGTAATGTATAAACAAGTAGTTAGGTGATGTAAGTAGGACTCTGTTTTGAGATCAAAGTTGGATTTGTGCAAGATATGTAGGGGATTTTTCTAAGTGAAAGTCATGTATGAATTGTAAAAAGGCTTTGTGCATATTGTGTGTTGAGAACTTGCGGAGCTAAGTGCAAGTGATTGTAAGAAGTATTTGTGCTTTGACCTACTCGGGGAAAAAGGATCTAGTGAGGTGTGTGCATATCTCCTATACTATGCAGAGTTGGCTTTGTGGCTCTGTGCATGTAAGAGATTGGAAGAAGATAATAAAGAAGAGGAAGAGTTGGTGGACGTAGCCCCAAACTGGGGTGAATCACGTATATCCTGTGTTAAGTGCTTTGTGCTATATTGTTATTGAATTTTCTTAGTGCACTGTTATGATAGATAGATCTATGAATGTTTATTGCTTATTATCTGAATGAATTCTAGATCTATTGTGATGCTATGTGCTGAATGGTTAGATGTGCTTAGACCTGGATTTATACTGCGTTGTTCTGTAACTAGGGTTTTAACCTGCGATGTGAATAAAGGGGTTAAAGACTAATGAGTTTTATTGGCTAAGTGTTCTATTAACTATTGTGATCATATATCTATGTCCCAGCTAGGTTGTAGAAACTTGAAACCTGCAACCCCCCTGCCTCTACCTCGAGAGAGACTTCATCTGCCTCGCAGGTGTTGCTGAAAGGGTCGGTAGTTAGGGTTTTTTTGGTGCATTGTTGAAGCATTGAACCCTGGATATTCCCCTATGCCAACAAGTGTTTTTTATACCAGAGATTCATCATGGTGTACTCTTTCAGTTTTTTTTCCTCTAGTTCAAATTCATTTCACTTTTGCTATTTCTTCTAAGCATAACTAAGAGTAAATTATTGGAATTCATAATTGATAGATGCTCCCTTCATATAGTTAATGCAGGTGTCATGTTTTAATGTTTGTAGGTCAAAAATTCACCCTTGTTAGGTGATCTATTCATTGTAGTTAGCCTTTATGTTATTTCTTCTAAAGTTACAATTGAGAATTCATCCTTATTAGATGCTCTCATTCGTAATGGGATTTTATTATTATTGTCTTTCCATCATTTCTGAATATTGTTTGTTGTTGAAAGATATGCTTACTTTGCCTTTGTTCCCTCAGGAGTACATAGTTGTGTTAATCTGCATATATATCTCAGAAGTTGACTCTGTTTCCCAATGGAATATACACTTGGCCCTTCCCCAATATTTTTAAACTTGGATTTTGACAGAATATCTATCCATTGCAATGAATATACAACTAGTTATTAAGGTAACATTGGGTGACTGAGTTGCATGAGAGAGCCCTCTCTGAAACTGGAAAGGCTAGATTCCAGTTTTCAAGAAGAATGTGGTTACCTCTGGGTTTCTTTGATGCAACCCAAAGAAATTACAAAGTGTTAACATTTTGGCACCATTGTCGGGGAACAAAGGTTAAACTTTCCCTGGGAGAAACAAGAAGGATTGGATTTGATTTTTGATGGTGGACAATACTCAGACACATGGAGGTGTTGATGATTAAAAGTGTCAATGAAGTTTCTCCCGCAAAGTGTTTCTAAAGCCTATTGTTATAAAAGCTAAAAAATACTAGTAGGTGGGACCCCCTTGAGCTATTGAGGATCAGTTCTGTTCATTTTTTATATTGTGGTGATGTGCGACAGAGATTACATGGTTGATGAGATATTTGGTTATTGGCTATGGTTTGATCTTATGAAATGTTGGTTCCTTATGTTATTACGGCCTATGCTATTCATTGATATAATTGCCACCAGTTCTTATTGCACCTGCACAACAAACATGTTAGTGAAAACACATAAAAGACAGTTTGAAGAAAGGCAGAATTACTATAACAAATGCAAAGTAAAAGGGGATCTAACTCTACAATTTTAATATACTACATACAAACAATTGGACATACAAACAATTGGAAGGAAATAGGGAAGAATGCAACAACTTCAAAGGTGAAGAATTTAAACTATCCTATATACTATACTATATGCATGAAAGACTTAATGGTTATGGTAAATCATAGCTACAAATTTAATGACCATGCGATTTAATTGAGTTATGTGGTCGATATACATATGGTATCTTTGGATAAATGAGATGTTGGTGGCTCATTTGACAAGGTAATGGACGTTAATGGTCATGCGATTTTGTTTGAGTTATATGATGTGAAATGGAATATGGTGGTCGTGCTATTGGATTTTAATGTGGTGATGGTTTCGATACATGGTTTGATTAATGGTTTTAATGAAGAATTTGTTGGCATGTACTGTTGAATTAATGAAGTGTGGTTGGAGGCGATGTGAATTTACTTCACGTCACCTTTAATCCTCCCTTTAGCCTCCACCCTAGTCGAGCTATTGATCGATCTTGTTGCTATGGTTATGCTCTTATTTCTTAGCAGAGAGGAACCTCTCAGCCAACCCTCATTTTAAGGAATTCGATTACAGGTATGTATTTTTTGGCCATTCGTGACTCTGCTCTAGTTATGAAATGATTACTAGCTTAGGTGTATTGGTCTGTGTTTTCCTAAGTGTAATATCCCTCGACCGAACCCAATTGTAAATGTAAAATAAATGTACTTAAGCTGGTGAGTTGTTTCGACCTCATTTGGTAATGCACGTAATGTGGCGTAGTGCGTGCATGAAATACGCAATAAAATGATGTAATATGAACATTCCAAGATATCACGCATAGTAACTAAGGTGAGTGAAGTATGGAGGACCATGAGCCTCGTGTATATGATACGTGTTATAGGCTGGTGAGCCGATTATTATAAGTTGGGATGCTTATGTTTTGGTATTAGGCCAGAACACCTAGATGTCAAAGGGCAATGCGCCTACTTTGTACATGAGTCATGATAAATATAAAATACATCATTGCATGTAGACCAACAATGATAAAAGAGATGGGGGACTGAACTTCACCAGTTAGGGAAAGGGAGGGCCAAAATTCAAGGGAATATTATATTAATATTTTCTAAAACATAACGTATGGATAATTATTTTATCCTAAGTTCTAAAGTTGGGGACAAGTGGACCAAAGTAACTTCTAATATGACAAGTGTCAAGTTAGGTACATGCATTCATATCATGGGGGACTTAGCTCATTTGGTGAATTTTCATGAGATACCTTACCAACAACCTGACCATCATTCTCACCATCACTTTCACGAAGAGTTCACAATGATTCCTTTCCAGACTCATTTATATAGTCAATGTGTCCATGACCATTTTCATGTACGCATTTCATTATCCTTGAGACAACCATTTCACCATTTTGGAGCCTGTTCCCATAACCCTTTTTCGGTTGGTGTACCTGGTTAACTTGGAGCGGGATTGAAGAAGCAGGTTGTCAAGCCTGTGAGAAATTCTACGAGCGAGAGAATTATTGGGGATTGTTTCCTGAAGGTGATAAACTGCAGCTACAATGATCTGAGACTTCTATTCTGGCCTGTTGTTGAATCCCTGGAAGGGAAGTGGGGCAGCTGAGGGACGTTTGAGCAGAGAAGGGGCACACTTCCTTGGGTGGGATAGGCATGTGGGGAATGAGAGGCTGTAGGATATTAGTTGAGTGAGCACCTGAAACAGAGTCTTTCCTGTTGTCCATGAGCCTTAGCCTGGATAGGAACCCTTTACCCTGTGTGGAGTTCAGTCCCAGCTCGGGGGTGACTCACTGTTGAGAGTGATGAACAATGTAGTCTATGGCTAGGAGGTTCGTGGACAGTCTGTACATAGTTGGTGACAATCTTTCTAAGATAAGTACCAAATGTATGATAAAATGATATGCTTCTTTGTTATTTACATGCCTATGTTACGGTTTATCATATATGTGATTATAATTGCCTGTATGTTTATGCGTAATTCCCTGTAAATATTGCATATCTGTAGTTATTGTTATTTTAGTATAAAAGTTGTATGTTACAGAAAGTAATTGTTTGATTATGTTTGTATGTAAATCTTTCGCAAGAGTGATGTATGCATATGTTTTAGTTGCATGCAGTTTAAAGAGTAAATTTATGTGGTATAGCTCAATTGACTACTGGGTATGTTACCATATGTTCTGCAGTAAGGGAATGAAAAAGTTCCTTAGAGTAGCATGGTTCAGCCTGTAAAGGCTGGGAATGTTACCAACTGGTGTTAGAACATGAGTGGTTGCTTTGGAGTGGTGTACCCTGGCCTACGGGTGGTCGGGGGAACGTTACAAATTGGTATCAGAGCTTCATTTCAACAATGAGCTTGGATGGGCCAGAGGGGTTCAGTTGAAGCGAATATTCAAAGAAGAGTAGCTTCGAGGTGACCAAAATTGGAGTCACGAAGTGTCCATGGAAAAGGTTGGCGTGCTGGCATGCGCGGTAAATTTTGGCACCACGCGGGAAAACGTTGGCATGCCAGTGTGCACGATAAATTGTGGCGTCACGCGAAAGATAATTATGTGTGGATGCACACACTGAATTTAGCCTTGCGCACTTAGAACACACATAGTAATGTGCACATAGGCTGTGCAAGTATTGCTTAACGCAAAGGAGTTTTGTTGGTAGTGTTATCACCCTATAATTTATAGGATCAACTGGTGACTGGAATGTTATCTCTCTAGTGTTTTTTGTTTGTCAAATGATTTTTCATTCTGCAAATAATTTGAGAAAAGAAAGAAAAAGAAAAAAGAAAAGAAAGAAAAATAAAAATAAAAGAGGGCATAAAAGAATTTCAATAAGAGCCCCATGCAATAACAGTGACTTGGTCCATACCTTTCAAGCATGGCCAATTTATTTTAAATTTATGTTGATAGGAATAGTGAATAAGCTTGGCTAAACTTTTTAATCTTAGCCAAGTGATCTAGGTTAGTTAGTGAATAAATCTGGTCAGACTATCTAATCTTGGTCAGATAGCCCCAGGGTAGAGTAAGTTCTTAGCCCAATAGTTTAATCTAGGCTAATTGTCATAGGAAGTTAGGTTAGAACATAGGCTAGTTTGCTTTACTTCAATAAAACCATCTCGATGATCAATGTTGGACCATGTTTTGAATGCTTGAAAAGTTTTTTTCCTAACCCCTTGGTGATGTAAAGATGTAAAAGCTTGGGAAAAACCCATGACATTCTCTTATCCTAAGTTTTTCAGGGCGCATATGCTTTCGCACCCACATTTATGCACCGCTCATGTATCAACAGCCCAGATGATCATGCCTAGATCTACGATGGACAAATCTTTCTGGACCCCCCCGACCGTTCTACCTTTAACGGGGGGGCGGGGGGGGTTCCAAAATTGCTGATAATGCATGCGCACATCTAGATGGCCCAAGTTTTGGCACTTAGATCTACGGTCTATATTGGATTCTAGACCCCCCCATCTGTTCTGCCTTTAATGGAGGGGGGGGTTCCGGAATGTGTGTTAAAGAGCGCGCACAGATCTTCGGTCCAAAGGAAAGTGTGCAAATCGATGGCCCAAGGTATTTTTCAGACCCCCCTGACTGCCTTTAACGGTGGGGGGGGGTCCGGAACGAAATCTTACTCTAGCGAGCCCCTTGTCTATACGTGGCATGAATCTACTAGTCCCGAATCCCAGCGCCTCTCATTGCCTGACATACCACATCACCTTCTGACGTCATCATCCACCTTTCCAAAAGAGTCACATCCCATAACTCCGTTAGTCCTTCTCCCTCATTCACTCGTGGAAAGTCCCCTCACCATGATTTTTTCTCCCAATCAATAACCACCACATCACCCATCTGTATCACTCAGTCATTGTCACCTGCCATCTCACATTCTAAATGACCCGTTGGCCATTTATTACTGGATAACTTATCTGTTAACTAGATGACCTGTCCCTCATGCCCAACAGATACCTGTTTATTCAAAATTACCCTCACTCTTCATTCCTTCACCATTTACCCACTCATCGCACCAGATAATTTACCCCATTTTCTTCTCCGTTATAGTCAGTCGCCCCTGCTAATATTGTTTTATTTGCAAGTATTGTTACAGTAATGGCACCAAAATCAAAATGAACAAAAGGAGAGGAGAATCCATTTCTCCCGCTTCCTGTCGATCTCGACAGGATTCCACTGGCCAACAAGGACTACTTAATCACAGACACTAAGTGCGATTTCAAATTCGCAGACCTTCAATCATGGCTTAATGAATTTTTCCTGGACCAGAGTGACAAAATTGGACTCTAGGAGTCCAACCTACCCCTGTATCTCTTTCCCCAGATTCACCATTTCCCAGATTTCACCCTCAAGTGCCAATCCCACTATATTCCCGAGCAAAGAGCCATCGTATCCTCATCCGGGGAAGTTCTCTTCCTCATCACGCCAGAAACCATCGACCAAATGATGAAAATATCCTAAGCTGACTCCTCATCACCTTTTAACCTTGAAATACTTACATAGTTATACCAGAAGATGACTTTTCCTCAAAGATCTCAAATATTTGAGCTTTTTCTTCCACAATCCGCTCAGCTCCCCGCTACAAATCCCTCTTATCCTTCCTCCATGTTCTCAACCAAAGGAAACCAGGTTATCACGTCCCTATGCGCCTTGTTGGTCTATTATTCAGATCAGTGGGTAGATGAACCCATTCTAGGATTTTTGTCTATTTTCTCCACCGATGAGAAGCCTACTACACAATTCGACTTTAGCACATTCCTAGCGAACAATATTCACGAGCAATTTGTCAATTTTTCCACAGAAGGCATGTTCTGGTATTCTTCAATACTGGAATACCTGTTCGTTTTCTTCCAAGTGGACAAATTTGTTTTTTCCATGCAAAAGATGGATGGAGATGGCATACCCCAGGCAATAACCGCATGGAATTCCCTGCTCAGACATAACTCCATGAAATTCAGTTTCAAGCAGTTCATTGATCAATTCTACCACCCAGTGGTGAGTATGCTCAGCGACAAACCCGAACCCAGGATTAATGATGAAGTTTAGAGGATCCTACATCTCTCGGATCATATAAAGACTGGTGATTGGTACCTATACCAAAATCACACTGAGATCAGAGTCTATGGGTGCGAGTTGGCCCCATATAAACTTCCCAAATACTTGCCTGTCAGAATTTTTTCTCTGGAATACATAAGACAAATGATAAAATCAGATGATATTCATTTTGTGTCTTTAAAGAAGAAGCAACAGCTCAGAATCAAAGGGCAGATTGGGTCTTTCATCTACAACAATCGAGGCGTCGGGGAGGAAGCAGACAGGCTGTTGAAGGAAATGAAATTATTTATGAGTTTCACATGGCACTATGATTCGTGTGGGATCATTTCAGAGATGAGGATAAAAAACAAGAATATCTCGTATGTCCACGAATCTAGGCCCGAGGTAGAAAAAATTGCAAACCAGACAAGATGGGAACCAAACACTTTGGTTGAAACAGAACAACAGGACCTCTCGGTCACTGTATCATAGAAAACCACACCATAGGATCCAAAGGAGAAAAGGCCTAGGCAGGATCTGTCACCTCCTGTCACTGAAGTATCATTAGAAGAATTTCGACTACATACCAAGAGGCCAAAAACCAGTCCATCTCCTGACCCGGTTGGAGAAAAGGAAATTCCATCCACTATAGTGACAGAGGTTGATCGATCGCTCCTCAACACAAGAAGAAAGAATATTATAACCACTGTGTTACCAAAGAAGACTACAGATACTCCACCAATCAACCAACCAGGTAAGACAGGACCAAAGCTGAGCATCTTTGAGAAATATGACTTGATCAAGAAAAAGAATCAAACTTTGACCAACAGCACATACGCCCAATTCTGGAAGCAGACATTGACTTCACAACACAGGCTACTATTGGCATTCGACATGGAGAAGGGTAGAATGCACATGGAATTTCCACAGGCACAGGTGCCAAACCCAAAGGTAATCACTGACTATAAAAGGGAAACCTTTGAATTCCATACCAAAGACGTGCATCCTACCGATCAAATGGATCTGCACAGGAAAACTGGAGAAATGGTTTTCTCCACGTTGGCACATGCTTCCACTACTTCATCCAGGTTACAAGTGTCTCTAAACAACATTCAGACACAGTTGAAGTTGGAGAAGATATCATTCTTTGCCAAGGACAACAGGATCAAGACATTGGAGGAACTGGTTCTCAAGATCGGGTACGATCCCTCGAATGTGAAAGCAGTCAAGGAGATGATCAAGAAGAAAAACGCAGACATAGCATCTTTGAGGAAACAATTGAAGTTTCCACCAACAATAGACTTGCAGGAAAAGGAAATAGCAGACATAGTAGGAGAAAAAGATGAGATGCTTAAGCTGATCATGGAACAGAATGCACAACTTAAGGAGATGGAAGCTGAGATGGAGAAGCTAGTGAAAGAGAAAGAGTATTTGAAACCCATGGAAGTCATTCCATTGAGTGAAATTCCACTCTCAGGAGTGAGCACAACATCACTAGCAGAAGTCCCATCAACGAATCCACTGACGTCTCTGGAAAAGATGGTTGAATTGGCCAAATCTATGAAAGAGATGAATCTGTAGGAGACAGAGATTAGCAGGCTCAAAAAGGAGATTGAGAACCTTTAGGAACTCAAATATTCTTATCAAACCAACTTCTCCAAGAAAAAACAGGTGTCAGACCAGCTCAAACAAGAGTTACAACAACTCTAGAAGCAAACAGTGGCAGGTAAAACACTGATCGAATTCAAAGAAAGTGTCTGGACAAACATCACCAAGTCTATGAAAGAAATATGGCCAATGATATAGATTATGTTTGAGCAAAATGAATTGGTGTAGAGAAGTAAACAAGCCATTGAGAAGATCAGATCGGAACTGGGAGAGATGCCCACATAGGCTAATGAAATCATCAAATTCTTGAATTCTAAAACCAGAGAGGAGCTGGAAGAGCTGAGAATTGAGGATAGAAAAGAGACCATCCTTGAGGTCAAAAGAGTCTTGACCAAGAGAGGACTGATGCTACATCTAGAAGAAAAGGTTCAGGCCATGGACATAGGGGTGCAAATGTTTTTCAACAAGATTGAGGCCCTACAGAAGAAAGGTCTTCCTGGTTTGAAGGTGATAAATGACAATTTGATGATGCTCCCATATTACAAAAAGAGACTATCCGATGTGGCTAAGAATAGTTCAAAATTTTCAGGGGTTCAAGGCAGCATCACTGGAAAATAATTCCTAGATGCACTTCAGTTGGACATCAGCATTCAACATGGGATTCGGTATATCTTCATCACCAAGCCTACTTTTTCCAAGTACACAAATATGGATGAAGTCTACCGAAGGTTACTCAAGGTCAGCGTTCCCAGTCATCTTCGATGGGAAGAACTTTGTGACTTGATCGAGTAATCGATGAGCTTTCCCAGCCCAGTTAGCTGTCCAATCAGACGAGTTCATGTCGAAGCCTCACCAACAGTCCACCCATAAAACAACATGCAGTTGCGACACATCATCAAACAGTTTCCTAGATTTCTGTAATTTGTTAAGCTAGTTAGGCTAAAAATAGATTTACCACGTCCTGATCTTTAATGATAGGATCGTTTGTAATTTTGGGTTATAAATAATTCACTTTTTGAAGTATTGAGGGTTGATCTTTACACCCTGTGAGCTATCAGACTGTAATATTTTTCAAGAGATCTTCCATTAATACAAAGAGGCATTTTTACATGATTCTTGCGTGTATTCACTGGTGATGTTTTCCTTTCTAAGTTAAATGTTATTTTCGCTTAGTTATCACATTGTTTTCTAAAACTAATCTTTGAAAGTAACGAACGTTGCAGGATTTATCTTTGTATACCTTGTTTCTGACTTTAAAATATTTTAGTGTTTCATCTTCTGATTTTACGATAAAGAAATTCTTAATCGCTTCTTTGTTGTAATTGACATTCTCACCTTTTTTCTGTTATTTTTCATTTATGCTACTAAAAGAATCCATCGATTACATTATCTCGCCTTATGAAAATTTTCTTTTCTTTTTGGTTTAGATTTTATTTCATGATACAGACCCCATATCCCAATGGATGTGTAAACTCTCTTAGCCAACCCAACAAAAACTACAACAAACAAAACCAACATATTTTATTTACCTAGCCTAATATTTTAAATTTGAAACATATCTAAATCATACAGAGAGATCCCTCTCTGAAGCTGGTAGGGCTAGATCCCATCGTTGAAGTGGTTGGATAAAGTTACCTCCCATAAATTTCTTCTTTTCTAACAACCTCTAGGAAATTTACAGAGCGATAACATAGTGGCGACTCCACTGGGGAACATAAATGAACAAATTCTAACCTCACGTCTTCTTTTCCCTAGAAGAAAAGTTTTCTTATGAAATGTTGCAAATCTAAGAAGGAAGTAATGTTTAGAGGTTGTTAAAAACCTGTACATATTATTTCCGGATTCGTAAAACTAAAAAGTATATATATATAAATCAAAAGGAAATATGGCTCCCAAAAGAGCTTATACTCGATCTCACCCAAACCCAGAACCTGCGATAGAAACAGATAATCCAGAACAATTGCTCAGGAAAAAGACCATTGTTGAAGGTTCAGTAAGACATAATCCCCTTCAGAGGTCCCCTTCTCTTCCAGAGGATCTTGTTGCCATTTAGGATCTCGACTTTGACATCTTTTTCGAACAAAGCTTGTTCAGAAAAAAATCTGATAGCTTTGTGGTTGAAACCATCCTAGACCCAACTGTATTGCAACCCTGGACTCCTGAAGTTCTATCTCCCACTGCTAAACCTCAAACCACTCACTATGTGACAGCTATCCCCTCCTCATCCTCATTTTCTGCCACCACGCCACCTATCATCCAGTTTGTCGTCCATCCTCCTCCACCTATCATGGCAACCAGATATGATCCCTTGGTGTTGGCTTCACCCCTTCATGCTATGCCCTAGGACTATCAAACAATACTTCCACAATTCGATGGAATAGGACCCTTGAGCGCACAACAACACGTTGATAAAATGAATGATTATTTTGATTTGTAGGAAGTAGACGAGGCTGACGTTCAAATGAGATTGTTTGCCCAGAGTTTGACGGGTGATGTTAAGAAATTTTATAAAGGTTTACGTGCTGCCTCAGTGCTCGACCTTACTGCATTCCAAAGAATTTTTCTAGACAGATGGGAGGTAAATAAAAACCCTCTCCAAATATTGTCAGAATACGAAAACATCAGAAGAAATCAAGGTGAGATAGTACAAGATTACTGCACTAGTTTCAATAACCTGTACAATGCAATTCCAGCCGATATTAAACCTCCACAAGGTTTGGCATTGATAAAATTACTTGATGGTTTTGATGTCGATATGTCGTATCAATTAAGGGAAAGAAACTCCACCACCCTAGAGGATATGCAGAAAAGTGCAATAAGTGTGGAGGCCTACTTGTTGGCAAAAAGGGAACGACAGAGGACAGAGAGGAGAGTCACAATCAAAAAGGAACCTTCCACATCAACCTCCGATTCCAAATTGGATTCCTTGGCCAGAGCAATGGAAATAATGATGGAGAGACTTACTGTATCCGAAAGAAATCCTCCTAGAGAAAACCCACCAGCTCCTCAAATTTGAAATCCTAACTTCAGAAGAAACCCTCCTCAAATCAGGCAGAGAGATCCTAGGGATCAAAGGGAAAAGAGAGGTCCTGATCAATAGATCAGACCTCCCCTACAATAAAATTATGTCGATGAAGGAGAGGAAGTAATTGAAGAACTGGAGGATACTCACATAAACCTCATGGGCATTCACGATAACAAAGCTATTTTCCTTACCCAGGAAGAGAAAGAACTTTTTCTCCTCAATCAAACAAAAGTAAGTGAAGAAGTTGAAGACACCAAACAACAAGCATTTGAAAATTTTATTTTGGAGGTACACCGATAGTACAATCTGTGAAGTAAAAAGACAGATGAAATTTCTCCAAAAAAGGTGATTGAAATGAAGAAGATAGTCAAAACCTAAAAGGCCTCTGAGCCTTCTGCTGAGAAGGGCCCTGAGAAGGGCCCTGAGAAGGGTAATGTTGAAGTTCCAACAAAAGGAAACCTTACTATTCTGAAAAGATCATCGCAGTCTGATGTTTTGTCAATTAACCCACCAAATAATTTTGGCCAGAAGATCATGGTGGACAAATCAGAATTGTTGAGCCAAAGCAGAGCACCTACACCTTCCAGCCTCGAAGGGGAACTAGCCAAAGTAAAAATTCCCATTCCCCTTTCCGAGTTGTTGAGAAAAGATGCTTACCATTCACAAGTGATTAAAGTGCTGACCATTGAACCTGATATAGGAATGAAGGCCTTAACCGTTGGATCAAAAAATCATTCAGATACTGTAAACCTTACAGATGACCAACCCGAACTCCTGTTCGGACTAGAAGTGGATGGTCAGATTGATAATGGTGTTGTCGCTCCTTTTTACATCAGTATTAATATACACGACCTGATTCTACATAATGATATGTTAGATTCGAGTGCTTCCCATAATCTAATTCCTAAAGCAGTGATGGAAAAACTGGGAATTGAGGTTACCAGACCTTACAAGGACTTACACTCATTTGACTCCAGTAAAGTTAGATGTATCGATTTGATCAAGGATTTGTGTATCACACTGGTTTAGATTCCCGCAAAAAGCATGGTCATGGATGTTGTGGTTGCAGACATTCCCTCGAAATATGGTATGTTGTTGTCCCGGTCTTGGGGGGCCAAGTTGAAAGGTACTTTGCAGTTGGATATGTCGTATGCCACTATCCCAATTTTTGGTCAACAGAGAAGACTATACAGAGAAACACTGATGAAGTACATGGTGAGCAACCAAGAAAAACCACATAACTATCCTCTGTACTCTGCACATTCTGACCTGGAATCCTTCATCCTATACAATGATGGCTATATGGGAGAACAAATCGTTCAGCTGGAAGAAGATACATCTGGTCTGGACAAAGGCCAAGAAATCGTTTAAGCAGAAAGAAAGAAAAATGTGATAACTGAAGAATTGCCAGCAGATTTATGGAGCATGGAATTTGATGGAGCTGTAAGCAAAGAAGGAGCTGGACCGAGATTTTGGTTGCACAATCACAGATCCAGGTATTCGGAAAACCATTCTTACAAATTAAATTTTCAATGCACTAACAATATTGCCGAGTATGAAGCCTTGATGCTCGGTCTAAAACTTCTAAAGAAGGTTGGTGCCAAACAAATTATGGTAAGAGGTGATTCTGAATTAATAATCAAGCAAATTAAAGGTGAGTATGCAGAAAAACACCCATGTCTTAGAGCTTATAGGAATGTTGTTCTAGATGCCCTTAAATGTTTCACTAAAGTTGATTTGCAGGTGATGCCTAGGGAACAAAATATTTTGGCAGATGGGTTAGCTACATCAGTAGCCACATGCAAGATACCTTTTCGTTCCACTCGCCCATACAAAGTGGAGGTGAAATGTAGACCAACTATTCCATACAACATTAGGTATTGGCAGGTATTTGGTAATGATGATCAAATTGAAGATTTTCTGCAATGTAAAAATTATTTCGAGTGTACAAACATAGATTTAGAAAATGAAGATGAAAATGTAAAAAGACCCTATTTTGGAAATGATAGTGTAAATAAGATAGATTCAGGAGAGTTAGGTGATGACGAGATAGAAGATAATGTTTTTCATTTGAAAATTAATGTTTTACCAAGGGGTTTAGTTCCTTTAGAGGACTTATTTGATTTTAATGATGTAGCTAAAAAACTAGAAATTGAAGCCAGTGGTCAAGAAGTAGAATATTGTAATATAGGGACAGAAGAGAAACCAAGGATGGTGAAGCTTTCCAAATCATTACCCCCTGAGCAGAAACTCAAATACATTGATCTTTTCAAGGTATATTCAGATGTATTTTCTTGGGGTTATGAGGACTTAAAATCTTATGACACCAACATCATACAACATAGGATTCCAATAAAAGAAGATCAAAAACCTTTCAAACAGAAACTTAGGAGAATCAATCCCAAGCTACTTCCCCTGATAGAAAAAGAAATCAAAAAAATGTACGATGCCAAAATCATAATCCCGTTACGGTTTTCCAAATGGGTTTCACATTTGGTCCCAACATGAAAGAAATCCAGAGAAATCAGGCTTTGCATCGATTTTTGAAATCTGAATAAGGTCTCTCTGAAGGACAATTACCTCATTACCAAAAATGGACCACATATTACAAAGGGTAGTCGGATCCAGTCGAATCTCTTTACTAGATGGGTTCTCAGGTTATAATCAGGTCCTCGTTCACCTAGATGACCAAGAGAAAACCACTTTCACAACACCGTGGGGTACTTTCATGTATGTGAAAATGCCTTTCGGGTTGATGAATGTCGGGGCCACTTTCCAGAGGGAAATGGACATCGATTTTGTGGAAGAACTTGGAAAATTTATTGTCATCTGTCTGGACGACGTAACTGTGTTTTCCCAATCTGATGAAGAGCACTTATGACATCTCAGACGAGTTTTTAAGAAATGCAGGAAATTTGGGATTTCTTTAAATCCTAAGAAAAGCCTTTTCGGATTAGAGGAAGGTAAACTACTAGGGCACATAATCTCTAAGGATGAAATTAAAATATACCCCAGTAGAATGGAGGCCATTCATAAATTAGAATATCCAAGGAACATCAAAGAGTTACAGTGTTTTATCGGAAAAATAAACTTTCTGCAAAGATTCATACCCAACCTGGCTGAGCTTCTCAGAAACATCACAAACATGTTAAAAAAGGACACCGAGTCCAGGCAGTCTTTTGAACAAGTCAAACGTGCACTCACGTTGGCCCCAGTGTTGATCAGTCCTAACTTCACCAAAGATTTCTATCTTTTTTCTTTCACCTCTAAACATACCATTGCAACAGTATTACTACAGAAAAACAGCAAAGGGAATGAACAACCCATAGCCTTTTTTAGTAAATCTTTAAGAGATGTTTCTTTGAATTATAAAATAATGGAGAAACAAGCTTTTGCCTTGGTGAAAGCCATAAAATATTTTAGAGTATACATTCTCCATTCCCACACCATTGCATATGTTCCGAATGCGGTAGTAAAAGACATTTTAACCCAGGACAATCTGGATGGCCGAAGAGGAAAATGGATTGCTATCATTCTAGAGTATGACATAGAGATTAAGCCTACTAAATTGATTAAAGGTCAAGGTCTAGAAAAGTTAATGGCTAAATCAAATTTCCATGCTCTTGACATTAATTTCTTAGCTGCAGCAGATGAACAGCGTGAGAAGGAAACTCCAAGCGTGAGAGAGGTATTTCTCAACTCTCCATGGTACATAGACCTGATATTTGTTTTGCATAATTACAAGCTCCCCCTGGTCTGACCAAGACTAAAGATATGTTTTTGAAATTGAAAGCATTAAAATTATGTATTCTAGAAGGAAATATGTATTGGAAAGATCTTGGAGGTATTTTGTTAAATTGTCTATTGAAGGATGAAGCTGACAAAGTATTGCAGGAGTTTCATGCAGGAGACTGTGGTGGTCATCTGAACTGGAAGGCCATGGCCAACAAAATCCTCAGAGCTGGATTCTATTGGCCAACTCTATTCGTTGATGTGCATCGTAAAGTGACTTCATGTCATCAATGTTATCTATTCAAAGGAAAAAGGAAACTTCTTCCCCTACCCCTGAAACCAATCTCTGTTGAGGCCCCTTTCCAGCAATGGGGATTAGACTTCATCGGGGAAATACATCCTCCTTTTTTGGGCCAACACAAGTGGATTCTTACTACCACGGATTATTTTACAAAATGGATCGAAGCAGTACCAAGGAGGCAAGCCATTGATTTTGTCATTATTAAGTTTCTTGAAAATAATATCTTGTCTCGCTTTGGATGTCCTAGAAATATTATAACTAACAATGCAACTGCTTTTCGATCTAAGAAACTCATAGATTTCTGCAACCAGTATCATATTGGTTTGGGTCATTCCATAGCTTACTACCCTCAGGAAAATGGGCTGGCAGAATCATCAAATAAAACCCTGGTAAACATTATCAAGAAAACTTTGCAGGAAAACAAGAAGTCGTGGAATAACAAGTTGGTTTTCGCACTATGGGCTGACAGACTGACCACCAAGAGGTCAATCGGTATGTCACCATATCAGTTGGTCTATAGCACAGAAGCAGTTTTTCCCACTTCCTTAGGAGTCCCTATCATGAAATTGTTGCAAGACATGCAAGCCGAGCCAAACGACTCCCAAAGAAGGATCAACCAGATGATCCATTTGCAGCAGTCCAGGGAAGAAGTATACAACAAGACCCAGGTAGTCCAAGAAAGCATTAAGAATATTTTTGACAAAAGAACCAAGGCAGATGATTTTGAGCTAGGATATTTGGTGCTGAGATGGGATTCCAAAAATGAAGACAAAGGAAAGCATGGAAAATTCGATAGTCTGTGGAAGGGACCATACATGATTCAAGCATTCAGAGGAAATAACGCTTTCTTGCTAAACAACAGTGATGGGATGGATCTGCGAGGAGGACCTGCCATCTCACATTCTAAATGACCCATTGGCCATTTATTACTGGATAACTTATCTGTTAACCATCTAACCTATCCCCCACGCCCAACAGATACCAGTTTATTCAAAATTACCCTCACTCTTCATTCCTTCACCATTTACCCACTCATTGCACCAGAGAATTTACCCTGTTTTCTTCTCCATTACAGTCAGTCACCTCCATCTACAGTCACCCCCGCTAATATTATTTTATTTGCAGGTATTGTTACAGTAATGGCACCAAAATCAAAATGAACAGAAGGAGAGCAGAATATGTTTCTCCCACCTCCTGTCGATCTTGATAGGATTCCACTGGCCGACAAAGACTACTTAATCGCAAACACTAAGTGCGATTTCAACTTCGTAGACCTTCAATCATGGCTTAAAGAAGTTTTCCTGGACCAGAGTGACGAAATTGGACTTTGGGAGTCCAACCTATCCCTGTATCTCTTCCCCCAGATTCACCATTTCCAAGAGTTTGCCCTCAAGTGCCAAGCCCACTATATTCCCGAGCAAAGAGCCATTGTATCCTCGTCCAGGGAAGTTCTCTTCCTCATCACGCCAAAAACCATCAACCAAATGATGCAAATATCCTAAGCCAACTTCCCATCACCTTTTAACCTTGAAATCCTTACAGAGTTATACCAGAAGATGAATTTTCCTCAAAGATCTCAAATATTTGATATTTTTCTTCCACAATCCTCTCAGCTCCCCGCTACAAATCGCCCTTATCCTTCCTCCATGTTCTCAACCAAAGGAAACCAGGTTATCATGTCGTTATGCACATTGTTGGGTTATTATTCAGATCAGTGGGTAGATGAATCCATTCTGGGATTTTTGTCTATTTTCTCCACTGATGAGAAGCCTACTACACAGTTCGACTTCATCACATTCCCGACGAACAATATTCACGAGTAATTTTTCAATTTCGCCACAAAAGGCATGTTCCGATATTTTTCAATACTGGCATACCTATTCGTTTTCTTCCAAGAGGAAAAATTTTCTTTTTCCATGCGGAAGATGGATGGATATGGCAGACCCCAGGCAGTAACCGCATGGACTTCCCTGCTCAAACATAACTCTATGGAATTCAGTTTCAAACAGTTCATCGATCAATTCTACTACCCAGTGGTGACTATGCTTAGTGGCAGACCCGAAGCCAGGATTAATGATGAAGTTCAAAGGATCCTACATCTCTCGGATCATACAAAGGCTGGTGATTGGTACATGTACCAAAATCACACTGAGATCAGAGTCTATGGGTGTGAGTTGGCCCCATATAAACTGCCCAAATACTTTCCTATCAGAAGTTTTGCTCTGGAATACATAAGACAGATGATAAACTCGGATGATATTCATTTTGTGTCTTTAAAGAAGAAGCAACAACTCAGAATCAAATGGAAGATTGGGTCTTTCATCTGCAACAATCGAGGTGTCAGGGAGGAAGTAGACAGGCTGCTGAAGGAAATGAAATTATTTATGAGTTTCACATGGCACTATGATCCATGCAGGATCATTTTAGAGATGAGGATAAAAAACAAGAATATCTTGTATGTCCACGAATCTAGGCCTGAGGTAGAAAAATTTGCAAACCAGACAGGATGGGAACCAAACACTTTGGTTGAAACAGAACAACAGGACCTCCCGATCATTGTATCACAGACAACCACAGCACAGGCTCCAAAGGAGAAAAGGCCTAGGCAGGATCTGTCACCTCCTGTCACTGAAGTATCATTATAATAATTCTAACTGCATACCAAGAGGCCAAAAACTAGTCCAGCTCCTAACCCAGCTAGAGAAAAGGAAATTCCATCCACTACAGTGACAGAGGTTGATCGGTCGCTCCTCAACACAAACAACAAGCATATTATAACCATTGTTTTACCAAAGAAGACTACAGATACTCGACCAATCAACCAGCCAGGAAATACAGGACCAAAGCTGAGCATCTTTGAGAAATATTACTTGATCAAGAAAAAGAATCAAACTCTGACCAACAACACATATGCCCAATTTTGGAAGCAGACATCGACTGCACAACACAGGCTGCTATTGGCGTTCGACTTGGAGAAGGGAATAATGAACATGACATTTTACCAAGCACATGTGCCAAACCCAAAGGTAATCACTGACTATAAAAGGGAAACCTTTGAATTCCAGACCAAAGATGTGCATCCTGCCGATCAAATGGATCTATACAGGAAAAATGGAGAAATGGTTTTCTCCACATTGGCACATGATTCCACTACTGCCTCCAGGTTACAAGTGTCTCTGAACAACATTCAGACACATTTGATCAAGATCAGGTATGATCCCTCGAATGTGAAAGCAGTCGAGGAGATGATCAAGAAGAAAAATGTAGACATAGCATCTTTGAGGAAATAATTGAAGCTACCACCAACAATAGACTTGTAGGCAAAGGAAATAGAAGATACAGAAGGAGAAAAAGATTAGATGATTAAGTTGATCATGGAACAGAATGCACAACTGAAGGAGATGGAAGCTGAGATGGAGAAACTAGTGAAAGAGAAAGAGCAGTTGAAACCCATGGAAGTCATTCCATTGAGTGCGGTTCCACTCTCAGGAGTGAGCACAACATCACTAGCAGAAGTCCCATCGGCAAATCCACTGACGTCTCTGGAAAAGATGGTTGAATTGGCCAAATCTATGGAAGAGATGAATCTACAGGAGACAGAGATTAAAAGGCTCAAAAAGGAGATTGAGAACCTTCAGGAACTCAAATCTTCTTATCAAACCAGCTTCTCCAAGGAAAAATAGGTTTCAGACCAGCTCAAACAAGAGTTACAATAGATCCAGAAGCAAACAGTGGCAGGTAAAACACTGGTCGAAGTCAAAGAAAGTGTCTGGACAGACATCACCAAGTCTATGAACGAAATATGGCCAATGATACAGATTATGTTTGAGAAAAATGAATTGGTGCAGAGAAGTAAACAAGCCATCAAGAAGATTAGATTAGAACTGGGAGAGATGCCCACACAGGCTAATGAAATCATCAAATTCTTGAATTCTAAAAGCAAAGAGGAGATGGAAGAGAGGAGAATTGAGGATAGAACAGAGACCATCCTTGAGGTCAAAAGAGTCTTGACCAAGAGAGGACTGATGCTACAACTATAAGAAAAGGTTTAGGCTATGGACCTAGGGGTACAAAGGTTTTTCAGCAAGATTGAGGCCCTACAGAAGAAAGGTCTTCCTGGTTTGAAGGTGATAAATGACAATTTGATGACGCTCCCAGATTACAAAAAGAGACTAGTCGATGTGGCTAAGGATAGTTCAAATTTTTTTAGGGATTCAAGGAAAAATCATTGGCAAAGAATTCGTAGATTCACTTCAGTTGGACATGAGCATTTAGCATGAGATTCGATATATCTTCATCACCAAGCCTACTTTTTCCAAATACACAGAGATGGATGAAGTCTACCGAAGGTTACTCAAGGTCAGCGTTCCTAGTCATCTTCGATGGGAAGAAATTTGTGACCTGATCAAGTAATCGATGAGATGTCCCAACCTAGTCAGTTGTCCAGTCAGACGAGGTCATGTCGAGGCCTCACCAATGGTCCACCCAGAAAACAGCATGCAGTTGTGACACATCATCAAACAGTTTCCTAGATTTCTGTAATTTGTTAAGCTAGTTAGGCTGAAAATAGATTTACCACGTCCTGATCTTTAATGACAGGATCGTTTGTAATTTTAGGTTATAAATACTTCACTTTTCGAAGTATTGAGGGTTGATATTTACACCCTGTGAGCTATCAGACTGTAATATTTTTCAAGAGATCTCCCATTAATACAAAGAGGCATTTTTATAGGATTCTTGTGTGTATTCACTGGTGATGTTTTCCTTTCTAAGTTAAATGTTATTTTCGCTTAGTTATCACACTGTTTGCTAAAACTAATCTTTGAAAGTAACGAACGTTGCAGGATTTATCTTTGTATACC
>ML796862.1:166805-204001 GCA_009831015.1 Picea engelmannii
ATTAATTAAAAAGAATTTTGAGTTTTAATTTCCTCTGATTTAGACAGATGAAAATAAAATATAAGATTACAAGAAAAACTTATTATAAAAGAAAACAAGATTCATAACATCACCAAATAGAAATTGTAATAAAATATTCTAAAATCCGTTTATGTATTTATATAATCATATTAATCACAAAATTACAAAAGGAGGATGAAAATAGTTAGCCTGTTGTGAAAAGGGTTGTTTAAAGAACATGCCTATCATCTCTAGTACTCTTTATCTCCATTATTAGTTTTTCAAAATTCATTGAGACATGCTTATTTTAGTTGAAGACTTACTTCAGCTTAGCGATCTCTATCTTTAAGTAAGAATCTAACCAGATCGGTTGATTCTCTCCAACACTTTTGGCCGCTTTAGTCATAGATTCCTCCTTCTTCTACAGCTTTCTCCTTTTCTTCTTAGTGGCTGACCTGTTGATGACTAAATCCTTCATAGTGGGATTCAACCTGACTTCCAACTGCAAGTCTATAGCCAACTCTGTGTGAAACTTAGTTGCTAGAATGTGCGCAAGGACCCTTTCCTCCTTATTCACAGGAAAGTCTAGCATGTTGCTTGAATAACCAGTCTCACTCGATTTAGCCTTGTCCATGTATCTCAAGTTGTGAATACCAAAAGGTGATTTTACAGAGAGAAGAAAGTCGAGGAGTTTGGAGATTACTTTGGTTATGGATACGCAAATATCTTCATACTTGGGGAGTGGTAATTATAGAATTCCATTTATGAAGCACAGACGGATTACATACAAGAGTGTTGGGTTGCCATGCTTGGCCAATCCATTTCGAATGATTATATTTTAAGTTCATTACATGGCGACGTTCAACTGACACCACATGGAAGCGAAGTACCGAATGAGTGAAGTAGGTCGATCTAACTAAGTTGTCGCCTGCTCCACGAGTGGTGGATTTGACATGTTGAGATACGTGATACCGCATCTTGGCAAAAGTGGTTTTGAAAAACCAACTTATTGCACAAGTGTATCTCTAAAGGCACTGCACGTCTGTGTTTTCAAGACTTGGGTATTATATAGAATTGTTATGGTGATAACACCAGGAAATTGGGAGAGATAATTCTGATGTGTATATTGAATTGTTGAATTGTTAGCCTGATAAGTTTCGATGGCTACACGTTTTGTAGAATTAACAACAACTCGATCAAATCAGACCAGTGCAAAGTTCATAGGAATGGAAGAAGCATAGGAGAATTACAGTTAGCAAGATGAGAACACAAAGATGGATTTCCATTTGGGCATGGAAGGAACGAACTCCAACGGACATGGAGAAGAAAGGAATGAAGATATGAATATGGTTGAGACCATTGAGAATTTGCAGAAGGATGTCCAAATCCATAAAGATGATAATGAAAGGATTATGAAATCCAAAGAGAAGCAGGATGACTTCAACATGAAGCTATAGAAGGGTTTGAACATAATAGAAAAGAAATTGGTTAAGGAGAGTAGCTCAAGTAAATCTGGGAGTCACAAACCTTCAGAGGAGAAAATAAAAGTAAAAGGTGCTAGTAGACATCACCATCATTCCCAAAGGCATTCAAATAAGACAACATGCAACAACTCGATTCTATCCCCTGTCAGAAGGTATAAGAGATCTCAGGTGGATGAGATGCGAGGAGAAATGAACAAAATCAAAACTCCTACATTTGATGGTGAGCACAAGAAGGATGAAGACGCAGAAACATGGTTACTAGGCATGAGGAAGTATTCTCAATTGCATAATTATTCTTCTCATGTAGAAGGTAGAATCACTATCTATCAACTCAAAGGAAAGGCCTCCATGTGGTGGGATCAATTTGTGTAGGTACAACACATTGTAGAGAAAAGTGTTACTTGGAGGGAATTCAAGAAGTGTTTTGAGAAGAAGTACTTGACTAAGATATACTATGACAAGAAAATGAAAGAGTTATTTGAACTCAATCTTGGAAGTATGACCATAGATAAATATGAGAGAAGGTTTCTGGAACTACTGAAGTATGTCGCTTTCATCAAGGATGAGACAGTCAAAATTCAAAGGTATTTAAGTGGATTGCCATCATTCATCAATGAAAAAATACAGTATGATAATCCCAAGACATTAGAAGAGACTATAAGGAGAGATAAATGCCTATATTATCAATAGAAAGCAAGGGAAACTTTCCAAAAGGCTTGGTAAGACAATACGAAATTCAAGATGGATCAGAGGAAGAAGGGAGATAAGACACCATTCTTCAGAAATAATCCACAAGGACAACAAACGCCTAAAGAACCCAGAACGATTGACACAGGGAGTCAAGGGCCAAGAAAACCACCTATGTAATGTTGGGGTTGTAAAGGGGACCATACGTTCAGAGATTGTCCTCATAGAGGTGAAAAAGGTAGGGTTGTTCACAATGTACAACGAGGTGAAACAATGGAGGACATGGGTAGATATATACCAAGGATTTATGCAGCCCTAGACAAAAAGAAAGCAGAGTATCAGTCCCACATGATTGAAGTGGAAGGTATGATAAACAACCAAACCCTTGCTATTTTAATTGATTCAGGAGCTAGTCATAGTTATATAGACCCTAAGATGGTGGAAAGTTTGCAATTTCCAAGAAGCAAGCATGAGAAATCCCAGTTGGTGCAACTGGCTACAGGAGCTAGAATAAAAGTTAATGAGATGGTTAATTCATGCCTCATAGACATGAATGGACTGAACACCAAGGCATATTTAAACATCTTACCTTTAGGTTCCTATGACTATCTAATTGGGATGGATTGGTTGGAATAACATCACACTCTCTTAGACCTTCACAACAAAGAATTTACTTGCCTAGATGAGGAAGGGAAAGTAAGGAAGGTACAAGGAATTCCCATGGCAGTAACCATTAGAGAAATTTCAGCATTGCAGCTGAAGAAGTGTTACAGAAAAGGATGTCAAATAATTGTAGATCATTTGGCAGAGACACCTAGAGATAAGGTGCCAAATTTGGAAGATTATGTAGTCCTGGAAGATTTTGAATATGTTTTCAAGGAGGTACATGTACTACCCCCAAGGAGATACATTGATTTCTCTATAAATTTGATGCCCAAAGCAGCACCAGTATCAAAGACTCCTTACAGAATGAGTACACCAGAATTGAAGGAGTTGCAAATGCAGCTTGAAGAAATTATGAAGAAGGGGTATATACGCCCAAGTATGTCACCTTGGGGTGCCCCAATATTTTTTGTGAGAAAGAAATATGGAACACTAAGGTTTTGCATTGACTTCAGACAGTTGAATAAAGTCACTATTATGAACAAGTATCCTCTACCAAGGATCGATTACCTCTTTGATCAATTGAAGGATGCAAAGATATTTTCAAAGATAGATCTCGGATCAGGATACCATCAGGTAAGAATTAAAGAAGAATATATTAGCAAGACCACCTTCAGGACAAGGTATGGTCATTATGAGTTCACAATGGTACCATTTGGGTTGTCAAATGCACCAGATGTTTTCATGTGCTTAATGAATGGTGCTTTCCAAGAGTATTTGGACAAGTTTGTCATTGTCTTTTTGGATGACATTCTTATATAATCCAAGTCAGAGGAAGAGCATGAAATCATTTGAGGATGGTGTTGCAAGTATTAAGGGAGCATCCGTTATATGCAAAATTGAGCAACTGCTCATTTTATTAGAAACAAATTCATTATTTGGGGCATACCATTTCAAAGGATGGGATAGTAGTGGATCCTGAGAAGATAGAGGCCATTAGAGAATGGTCAGCACCAAAGAATGTGACAGAGGTGAGATCATTCATGTGTCTTGCAGGCTACTACAGACAATTTATTAAAAGATTCTCAAAGATTGCACACCCAATCACTTCTTTGCAAAGAAAGGGAGTGAAGTTTCAGTGGACACTGGATTGCAAGAAAAGTTTCCAACACTTGAAACAATTATTGACAAGTGCTCCAATATTAAGGATCGCAGACCCAGAAGAAGACTTCATCATATGCACCGATGCATGTAATGAAGGACTTGGTGGAGTCCTAAGTCAAAACGGGTTTGTCATATGTTACGAATCAAGGAAGTTGACGGATCATGAAAGAAACTATGCCACTCACGATTTGGAGTTGGCAGCCATAGTGCATGCCTTGAGGAAATGGAGACACTACCTCATGGGAAAGAGGTTTGAGCTAAGAACATACCACAATGGTCTGAAATATTTATTTGATTAGCCAAATCTAAATGCTAGACAAAGCAGATGGTTAGAATTTCTAAGCGAATATGACTTTGATATAAAGCATATCAAGGGGAAAGAGAATAAAGTGCTTGATGCACTCAGTAAGAAGGTGCATGAATTACATGCTACATCCATTAGCATGTACCAAACTGATATTAAAAGAAAAATTCTGAAGGCTGCAAATGCAGATCTGTAGTATAGAGAATTGGTAGCAATGCTACAACAGGGTAAGATACTTCAGAAGGTGGATAATTATAAGTTGGGAATAGATGGAATACTGTTGCGCAAGAACAAGATTTTTGTTCCAAATGTCCAAGACTTGAAACGTATGATTTTGCGTGAAATGCATAATGTTCCTTATGCAGGGCACCCTAGATATCATAAAACCGTGGCAGCGATCAAGAGCCATCACTTTTGGCCAGGTATAAAGAAAAAGATCATCGAGTACATCGCTAGATGTATGGAATGCCAGAAAGTGAAAGCTGAGAATAGGCACACAACAGGGTTGCTGCAACCTTTAACCATTGTTGAATGGAAGTGGGAAGTGGTGACAATGGATTTTATTACGGGATTGCCTAGAACAAGCAATTTGCATGATTCGATCATGGTGGTGGTGGACAATATTACGAAAGCTACCTATTTTATTCCAATGAAAACTATGCACAAGGAAACAAAGGTTGTTGATATTTTCATGAAGGAAGTGGCACGATTGCACGGGATTCCTAAGACAATTGTGTCCCATAGAGACCCAAAATTCACCTCAAATTTCTGGAAAGGATTGTTCAAAGGATTCAGAATGAATATGAACTTTAGTACAACTTATCATCCTGAGTCTGATGGACAGACAGAAAGGGTGAATAGGGTGATAGAAGATATACTGAGAATGTATGTGATGGAAAAACCATCGAAATGGGAATACTACCTACACTTGGTAGAATTCACGTACAACAATGGGTATCAAACATCATTGAAGATGATCCCATTTGAAGCACTTTACAACAGAAAGTGAAATACTCTAGTGAGTTGGGATAATCCAACTGATAGGACAATAGTTGGGCCATAGTTGCTCAGGGAAATGGAGGACCAGATGACAAAAATTAAGTAGAACTTAAAAGCTGCCCAAGACAGACAGAAAAGTTATGCCGATAAGAACATAACCCACAGAGAATTCAAAGTGGGTGATCATGTTTTCCTGAAAGTGAAAGCTAACAAGAGTTCCCTGAAGTTGGGAAGCTGCGCTAAGTTGGCAGCCAGATTTTGTGGGCCTTTTGAAATCCTAGAGAGGATTGGTCCAGTTGCTTATATGATTGCATTGCCTGCATCTATGCATGTTCATAATGTCTTCCATGTATCATTGCTAAGGAGATATATACCTGATGCTAATCATGTTATTGATTGGAATGTGATTCAGGTAGAGCAAGAAGGTGATTTTCAAGTGCATCCAATGGGCATTTTGGATCAGAAAGTCAAACAGCTCCAGAACCAAGCCATAGCGATTGTAAAGGTTCAATGGACCTGGTACGGTCCTGAGGATGCTACTTGGGAGCATGAAGATGCAATGAAGACAAAATACCCACATCTTTTTGAATATTTTTTAAAACTCTGTATATATATGGGTGTATGATGCACTAAGGACAGTGCATAAATAAGGGGAGGGGATTGTAATATCCCTCGGATGAACCCAATTGTAAATTTAAAATAAATGTACTTAAGATGGTGAGCTGTTTTGACCTCATTTGGTAATTCACTTCATGTGGCATAGTGCGTGCATGAAATACACAGTAAAATGATGTAATATGCACATTCTAGGATACTGCACGCAATAACTAAGGTGCACGCGGCATGGAGGACCATGAGCCTTGTGTATATGATATGTGTTATAGGATGGTGAGCTTGTTATTATAAGATGGGATGCTTATGTTTTGGTATTAGGCCAAAATTCCTAGATGTCAAAGGGAAATGCACCTACTTTGTACATGACTCATGATTAATATACAATACATCATTGCACGCAGATCAACCATGATAAAAGAGATGGGGGATTGAACTTCACTAGTTAGGGAAAGGGAGGGACAAAAGTCAAGGGAATATTATATTGATATTTCCTAAGACATAATGTATGGATAATTATTTTATCCTAAGTTATAAAGTTGGGGACAAGTGGACCAAAGTAACTTCCAATATGACAAGTGTCAAGTTGGGGACATGCATTCATATTGTGGGGGACTTAGCTCATTTGGTGACTTTTCATGGGGTACCTTACCAGCAGCCTGACCATCATTCTCACCATCACTTTCATGAAGAGTTCACAGTGACTCCTTTCCACACTTAGTTATCCATTCAATGTTTCCATGACCATTTCCACTCACGCATTATGTTATCCTTGGGACATCCATTTCACCTTTCTGGAGCCTATTCCCATATCCCTTTTTAGGTTGGTGTACCTAGTTATCTTGGAGCGGGATTAAATAAGCAGGTTGGCAAGCCTATGAGTAATTATCCGAGAAAGAGAATTGTTGGGGATTGATTCCTAAAGGTGCTAAACTGTAGCTACATCGCTCTAAGACTTCCGGTCCAGCCTATTGTTGAAGCCCTGGAAGGGAAGTGGGGTAGCCGAGGGACTATTGAGCAGAGAAGGGGCACACTTCCTTGGGTAGGACAGGCATGTGGGGAATGAGAAGCTGTAGGTTGTTAGTTGAGTGAGCACTTAATATGGAGTCTTTCATGTTGTCCATGAACCTTAGCCTGGATAGGAACCCTTTACCCTGGGTGGAGTTCAGTCCCAGCTCGAGAGTGACTCACTGTTGAGAGTGATGAACAGTGTAGTCTATGGCTGGGAGGTTCGTGGGCGGTCTATACGCAGTTGGTGATAATATTTCTAAGATAAGTACCAATTATATGATAAAATGATATTCTTCTTTGTTATTTACATGCCTATGTTACGATTTATCATATATGTGATTATAATTGTCTATATATTTATGGGTAATTCCCTGTAAATGTTGCATATCTATAGTTACTGTTATTTTAGTATAAAATTCATATGTTACAGAAAGTAATTGTTTGATTATGTTTATATGTAAAGCTTCTACAAGAGTTTTGTATGTATATGTTTTAGTTGCATGCAGTTTAAAGAGTAAATTTATGTGGTATAGCTCAGTTGACTACTGGGTATGTTACCGTATGTTCCATAGTAAGGGAACGAAAAAGTTTCCTAGAGTAGCATGGTCCGGCCTGTAAAGGTTGGTAATGTTACCGACTGGTGTCAGAGCATGAGTGGTTTCTCTGGAGTGGCGTACCCCGACCTGCAGATGGCTAGGGGAACGTTACACTAAGTATTGCAACTGTGTAAAAATGTGTTCTTGGAATGAAGCATTGATGGTTTTTCTGCAATAGCATTGTCCATAGAAGTTATTTGTCACCCTGGGTGCTAGCTCTCTGTTATCCTTGCTAGTTTTAGAGGGAGGGTTTTGTTAGTTTTGGGTCGGCTGGTTGTCCTCACACGTTCACAGCTATGTCAAGTCTTTGTATTTTATGGGTTTAATGGTTGGAGACATTTTGTGCCACTGTGTTTTGTTCACTTGGGCATTGGTTTATTTCACCACCAAGGGTCACGAAATGGGTTTTCCTATTCATACTCGACCCTGTCTTCACATCTGTGTTGTGGTTGTTTGATTAAACAACATGAGGGTTATACCCTGCGTGCGTTAAATAACATTTCCAGGCCGAATGAGGGCATCACGTTATGTTATAGGCCCCCATCATGGATTGGTTTCCTTTCCACTAATGAGTCATGGTTCTCTCTGTGTATGCACCGTTGGCCTCATAGTTTTCACTGTTACAAGGATTTGGCTCTGTTCTCCCTATGTTAGCTACAAAACAAACCCTTAGCCTCCAGTCTGAAGTGTTATAGAGAATATTGTCAGGCCTGCCAAGTTTACTATGGGTTATTGTGTATTGAATGTATTTTCGATTAATTTGAATACGCACTCACCCAGTTGGTCATATGATTGTCGTGTTGATTTGGAATTTAGTTACTACCTATGTTATAATAATGGTAAAACCTGCATTGTTATTTTCATAACTCAAATTACACATTACCTCCCCTTATGTTTAATAACTCGTTATTGTTAATTGAGAAGGTCACTCCTCCAATCCAAATTGATGCATGGGTATGCGTGGTTACCACAACTTGTTAAGGTCGATTGATTTTGACAAAAATGGTGAGTTGGTTGGTTGATACACAGTCACTGTTATTTTGTTGCTAAGGGTTGTTTGGATGATTAGCTGGAATTGGTTATCGATGCTTGATGTTTCTCACACATATGGCATTGTGTGTGTGGTGTTTCTATCATGATAATTGTTAGTTTCTTTTGGGGCCAATTGATTATTGCAACCATGAAGATTGTGTGAACAACATCCACTGCATGCTTATGATTGTTTGATTGTATGAGCCAAGTGTACACATCATAGTCGATTAAAGTGTGACTAAATCAAAGCAATATTGTATTAAATCGATGGCTTAGCACAATGGGTTGAGTTTTTGTCGTGCTTGTGTGTTTGCTTTTGTTAAGTGGAAATGTTTCAGCATGGGGTTTTGTTGGTTGTGCACTGTGTATAACATGGATAGCTTGGCTTTCACACTCAGGGATACCCACAGAGTTTTAATCATGTTTTGTTGCAGCCCGATCATTTTTTGAGACAATATTGTTGTTGATAACTCATCGTGTTGGATGGGTGGCCCATCTTTTTAGAGTCACATTAAATTGGGCTTGCACAGTGATGGAGTTATACTTGCATGATTGAATTATTCGGCGCATAGATTGTGTTGGAATGGTGGTTGTTGTCTGTTTAACTGCCAATTCAGGTTGGCAATTTGACCTTGATTATTTGGTTACTGCCTATATATTTTTAACAAATATCATTTCATTTAAAATGACAGACCTGATTGCAATGATACTCTGACTTCATTGTTGATTTTGGAAATATGAATCTGAGTATATTTGTTGATTGAAGTAATGTATGGACAGTGGTTGATTTTGATGGTTAACATAGTGGAATGGTTACTGTTTGGAAATTTTTATAAGATGCAAAGAAAGGAACAAAATTCTCTTTACAAATTGTGTGAAATGCATATTGTCTTGTGATGGCACTGTATTGGATATTTGATTATGAATAATGAACTAGTTAAATACACAGTAATTGTTATTTGGTCGCAATGATTGTTGGTTGGTGCATCTCTTCTCGCAAAATGTTTTATGGATCACTTAATTAATTTCATGAACAATAATCGTTCTTCTTCCCTTCCATTATTTCATTTTCCTCTAATTACAAATCCCATCACCTTCCCATATTCATTTTTTTCACTACCTGTTCTGAGATTGATTACAGTCAAGCAAAATTCGGTGTGAAAATAGTTGAAAGTGGCAATTTCTTGTGTGGATTACAATGATGTTTTATGGGTTTGCTTTGCAGTTGATTGTTGTTGTCATTGAGCAATAACCATGTTATTTCCCCCCTCATTGCATAATTTTTAGCTCAATACAAACTCCTCGCATATCCCATAACCCTTTTCACCCCTTGTTCATTGATTAATAGTAAAACAATTTGTATGGATTGGATTGCATGAGTCTGATACATTGTTGAGCCAAATCTATTTCATATTTTTAAGAGTTTTCATGTATGGTTATTCAAAATACTAATTGCTAATCAATGATGCATGCAGGATGATTTTTTTCAATCGAGGTAGCAATGGCCGAGGAAATAGAGGTAGAGGTAATTGGAACTGAGGCCCAAGAAGGCCTAGGTTCTCCATACATTTTTATGTTGATTCACAAGAGCTCAGCCAATTGTTTCTTGCCAAATTTTTCAATTGGATTGGGCAGAGAATAGCCCAACCTAGGCCTAAAATGCCTCCTTTCCAAGCCCCACAAGCCCTCGGTATCCCCGTACCTCCTCATGTCTCATTGAAACCCAAGGTCCCAAAAAATGATGGATGGCAGGAGATTGTCCACCCTGCAGTCTCCCAACATCATGGCTAGACCAACTTATCCTTGCCTGCTCCTCCACCTATTAAACCCATTGTCCAAGCTTCCCCTGACCACTCACCAGTGAAATCCTCCCATGCTAGAAAGAGATTGAAAACTGAGTCCCACCATGCCCTTGATAAAGGAAAATCCATTGCTACCCTTTTCTCACCCTCCAATGTCTCTGACAAATCCATGTCTTCCCGAATGCATTTGAGGGATGATTGTTCCCACATGATCAGCGAGATTAGGCTTAAAGGCTCTCCACAACCAAAGGAAAATTCAGGAAAATCAAGCGGTGACAACAACAATCAAGGAAGGGTTTCATTGTAGACTTGGAAATATGGTTTTTAAGTTTTATTTTATCATTGTTAATGACAGTTGACTTCAAGAAATTTTGGACAACATGTTTATTTTGGATATATGAGTAATATTTTTGAAAATAATTTCAATTTTCATGAGCTAAATTTGCCAAAAGTGAATATGTTGAGGGAAGACACAAGGAGGTGTGTTTTACTTAACTAATGGTTATGTTATGATTGTTATGATTATTATGAACTAAAGGGAGTCACAAGGGGTCCCACCTACTAGTTATTATTTTATTTATAACTCTTATTATAATTATTACTCTTCCCCCTAACTAAAGTTAGTTGAGTCTTTTAATTAATTTAACTAATGAGTTGGTTCAACTACTTCAACCAATTCTAATTTGTTTAAAAGCAAAGGAAAGGGAGGAACAAGAGGATGATAGAAGTAGAAGCATACTAGGGTTTTCTCTTTGAGTTTATGTTGAGATAGTTCAGTTTTCATTCATTCATTATTCATCACAAGCCCAATTCTCTTTTATGATAGTAGGGTCTTATTGTAGAAAACAATATTCAGGGATGAATCACATCATTATGACACTTGTTTTTCAGAGGTGTTGATCTATCTTTGATAGTCTGTGTAGACTTGTTTGTTTGTGAATTAATTTTCATGACTGACAAAGGCTATTGTGTAGAGTCAAGTGGGAAGCAATCTGTGGCAAGTTGATCCATATTTTAGATTTCAGTTTTGGTTTTCTGTCAGAGGTCCATTTATATGTTCTATCGGGGATTTCTAAGTTTGACTTTGGTCCAAAATTTATGTATGAGATTTTGTAAAGAAAATGACTCTTGGTGAACTTGAATGAAATAAAGGATTGATTTATGTTTCATCTGTCTTGATTATCATCTTGGTGACTTTACTTCTGTCTTTACATTTATTTTAGCAAATGATAGGTTCAGAAAATTACCTAAAAATTAAATTTCCATTAATATTTTTGTTGATAAAAGACTACCTTGAGCACTCGTAATTAATACTTGTGAGTTAGGATGTTATGTTTGTTGGCTATAAACATAGGGTGATATTCTCATATACTTTTCTCTAGCCAAGAAAAGTTTGAAAATGCTTGAGTAAGATTATTTCATATATTTTCCTCAACATACATTTAGCAACCATATTGGGGAGATCTTCGATATCTCTCTAGTTAATTTTTTATACTCGATTTTCATCGATACATCTTTCTTTTTTCTGAAATTGATTCCTAGAATGCTTTTCTATTAATGATTGTTCATGTTGCAAGATATCCCAATATCGAGCCTGGTCTTCAAGACTAGACTAACATTTCTTTGATCCTATTTAACACCATTCTAGACGCTTCCAATACCCATGTTGAGCATAACCATTCTTGGGCAACAATTGAACGAGATATTAGTGCTCAAGAACAATTAGAGGCTAGACGTAGACAACCTAGAAATCAGTAGTAGCCCTTTGTTTCTTCAAATTTATGACCTTTATTTCATGTCCTTAGACTCCCGTGCTTCTAGAATAAGAAGAGGCTTGTCACCCGAAATAAATCCTATTGCTGAAATAGGAAGAAACGTTGTGTTATCTACCCAACAAAATGCTCTAAGGAGAACTTTTTCTGATTCATCCAGCTCATATTTATTTCCCTCACCTATCATCCACAAGATGGCATCTAGTGGTGGCTCTGGTGGCATTGGAAGTGATCCATATTCTCAATATTCATCTTCATCAGTGATTGGTAGCTTATATAGCCACCATATCCCTATACAATCTACCACAAACCCCACCAAAGTCATTAAAAAGTATGGGCTTTTTCAGTTCGAAGAAGACACCACAACCACACCATGGCATGTGTCATCTCCTCTTAACTTAGTACCTACTACTCATCCACTTCCAAAGTTTAAGGAGCATTTGCCTAAGTTTTCAGGAAATAACACTGTCAGTACAAACGAACACCCAGTGGCATTTTCTAATGCTTGTCATAACATAGGGGCTGACAATAATGACACTTGCATGCGTTTGTTCATCAATTCCTTGGAAGGAAAGGTCATGGCTGATTTCTTTGATCTTCCCTCTAATATCATGTCTACTTGGGAGGAGTTAATTTATTGGTTCCGATCCACTTTTGGGAAATCCAAAAGCCCCACCGAGAAGTTAAGGGAATACAATAATGTCACCTATAAGGATGGCGAGACCATCAAGTATTTTAAATTGGGTTTCACCAAGTTGTACAATCAAATCCCTGAACTTATCCACCCTCAGAACCAAGCCGCTTTCATGCATTACTATAATGCATTTCCTTCCCAATACCATCATAGGATTGAAGAAAAGGCCATTGATAATCTCGGTTCCTCTCTGCATACTTTCTCAGGGTATGAAGAACAGCTTGAAAGAACATGTCTTCCCCAGGGAGAATCAGTTAGACAGACAGACATGTCCACTCTCCTACAACTATTACATGATATGAACAATCGTATGATAACATTTGAGTGGAAGGGTACTATATCCCCTCTCACCCCTGGAGCTTCATCCTCTTCTGCACCCCCCTTTAGAAATATGGTTGAGAACAATTTTTAGCCTAAAGCTATCCTACCTCAAAGTTGGTATAACTTTTGCAAGGAACACCATGAGGAAACCACATGTGAGGTAAACAAGAGTGTCAGAGATAAGATCTTTGGTAAAAGACTAGAAGCTACTATCATTGTCCTAGATTTTATAGAGCTAAAGGATATCATGGTCATCAACACTAGGAACAAATCCTACACCCCCAAAGGAAAATTTGATCCTCCCCGCAGTTCTTCTAGCCCGAGCTCATCCTCAACTGTTGTTGCACCCCAGGTTCCTAAAATTATTGAGAGTCAAGGAATCACTCCTCATCCCCCCTCTTCCAAATACAATACCTTGAATCAATTGGCCAACATCAAAGCAGATGCAACCCTCCTAGACATGGTTTTCGTCCCTAAACAACAGATGCATCTAAAACAATTCATGGCAGGAATATCTTATGTTGTATCCAATCTTTACGAAGAGGTCAACGAAGAGGAATATTCTGTAAATAATGTAGGTGTAAATAACTTTAGATACCCTGTAAAAAATCCCCCTTTTTATATTTCTGTAAAGATCATGGATAAGATCACCCATTATTGCCTCATCGATGGTGGTTCAAGCCCATGTGTGATGTATAAGATTATTATGGAATATCTAGTCTTGTCTTGTAAAAATGAAAATGCCAGAAGCATGCTCTCCTATAATAGTCTACAACAAACAACCATAGGTGAGATTAAAGATGTAACCTTGGTTTTATGAGCTCATCCTAAGATAAGGACAACCCTCATCATTCAGGTAATTGATATGTCTGTAAGAAACTACTCAATTATCTTGGGGAGATATTGGCAAGCCTTAACAGGTGGATACCTCTCGCTCGACAGGAAACATTTATCCACTCCTCTGAATGGTAAGAATATTATAGTCCTTAGAGAGGGAATAATTTCACCCTACATAGAGAGTGTTCCGCAATCTAGCGTGAACTATATCAAAGAAGACCTAGGAGTGTATTCCATCTTTTCTAAAGAGGATAATATTCCTTTGGAAAAAATTGATTTGATGATGATATATGGCATATTCACTTTGATGGTTCATTCTCTAGTGAAGGTAATGGGGATGGCGTTATCTTGGTTTCTCCTGCAGCGAAAATTCATAATCTGTCTTACAGGTTAGAGTTTTCTTGTTCAAACATTGTCACTGAATTCAAAGCTTTATTATTAGGCATTGAGAATGCCCTTAATCTCAGTTGTGGTCACCTTTTAGTTTTCAAAAATTCTGAGCTTGTTGTGAACTTGATACATAAGATATCCTCTCCTAGAAGAAAGTTGATGGAACGATACTCCTAGACTGTTTGGGAACTTGTCTCGAACCTTCTATCTTTCAACATCACTCATGTTAAGAAGGAGTTGAATTAAATGGTTGATCGATTAGTTGTCTTTGCAGCCTCTCCTAATCAACAAATTTTGCCTCACATGCCTGATTGTGCCTTTCAATCTATACAGCATCCTTGCATCCCTGAAAATCAAGGATCTTGGAAGGCCATCCCTAACGATGAGAGAATTTGTGTTGTCATTCAAAATGAACCTCTTAAGCCCGAGGATATTATACCCATAGAAAATAATAAGATTCCTGAGGGATTGACTCCTCTTGAGAGCTCATTTTCATTGAGTGTTGTAGGAAATAAGGAAAAACATAAAGAAGAGGAGTTATGAAAGAAGGTGGTTGAAGCCATCCTCCTGAACATTAGGACACCTGAGTCTTCAATGAATTTTCAAATAATTGTCCAATGTTTTGTTAAATAAGAGAAGGGATCCACCGGGCTACTCGGTGAATCTCAAAAGGTTTTTGGTTGGTCCTATGAGGATCTTCCTGGTTTTGATCCTGGTATTGTTCGACATATTATGAAACTAGCTAAGAAAGAATGAGGACTTGTTAACTCTGCACTGGAAGAACCCTTTTGAAGGGAGTTGAGAGATTTCTCAAGGGTTGGAATGATTTTTTCAGTCCACCCTGAATGGGTTTCAATTGGGAATCGACCTCGAGGACCACTCATAATATCAAAACTCGTATTAGTCTTCAAAATTTTAGGAAAGCGATTATGAGAAATTCCTTCCCTCCTCTCAATATGGAATTTTTTTTGCAATAGGTGGTAGAGTCACAGTTAGGGCCCTTACTTGAAAATTTGTCTAGTTACAAGAGAATCAAAGTCAAAGGGGAAAATGTTCACAAAACCACTTCCATTACTAATTGAGATACTATGCCTTACAAATGCTTGGCTTCTGGATTATTTGATGCAAGTACAACATTTAAAGGGCCTATACACACAACTTTCAATGAATTGGTTAGTCTCCATGCTTATCTTGATGATTTAATCATGTGTGTCAAAGGGATGATAATTACATCCTAATTTCAAGTGTTGGGTCCCTTCCAAATTAATTTTTCCTTGGACACTAACTCATACATTTTTAAGTAAATTACAAAGACAATTGTTTTCCTATAGAACTAATAGTCCTCACTTGAAGTATTGCGAGGGGCCAGCGTGAAAAGTCCTAATGCTGATTGGATTTTTGTATATTAGTAGCCTAGATCTGCTTTCATTTTTTGTGCTTATTTTATATGCTTACAATACCTTGATTTATGCCTTCTAAGTTAAGTTTTCTTTCCTTGTTGTTTTCAATTGAGTCTTTTACTGTTGTTGTTTTAATTTTTGCATTTTTACTTCTATTGTGATTTGTGTCCTTATCATATTTTAGTGTTTGGTCAAGATAGGATGTTGGATCAATTCTGCCACAGTGACACTCCTGCAAAGCATTGTTAGCCGATAACAATAAAGCTTACACAACTGTTATGATTCCTCCTATGAAGGGCCCTTGAAATTGTTACATATTTCCACTGTTGTCTTATAAGGATTTGGTTATTTCCCACTTCTTCTTGCCATTTCTTCATCCATAGAGATTTTAAGAGCAAGTCTATAAGTTTTCCTCCTTGAAAGTTAAGAGCATATTCCAGTTGAATGATTATTCATACAGTGGTAAAATCCCCTCATACTTAATACTTTTCATGAATTATTCCCAAATTCTCTATCATCTTTCCATTAAATCCACTCACTTCCCCCTGTTGCATAATTATTTTGTTTATGTATTCTAAAATTATTGTTCTTGGTCTGCAAAACCATGAGTTATGAGTTCTAAATTTGTTGGAAACAAATTTTCTTGTGGAGTTTCCAGTTTGTTGACGATTAAAATTGTCAATGAAGTTTTTCCCGCAAAGTGTTGCTAAAGCCTATTATTATAAAAGCCAAATAATACTAGTAGGTGGGACCCCTTGAACTATTGAGGATCAGATCTGTTCATTTTTTATGTTGTGGTGATGTGCGACAGGGCTTACATGGTTGATGAGATCCTTTTTTATTGGCTATGGTTTGATCTTATGAAATGTTGGTTCCTTATGTTATTACGGCCTATGCTATTCATTGATATCATTGCCACATGTTCTTATCGCACCTGCACAACAAACATGTTAGTGAAACCACATAAAAGGCAGTTTTAAGAAAGGCAAAATTACTATAACAAATGCAAAGTAAAAGGGGATCTAACTCTGCAATTTTATTATACTACATATAAACAATTGGAAAGAAACAGGGAACAATGCAACAACTGCAAAGGTGAAGAATTTAAATTATACTATATACTATACTATATGCATGAAAGACTTAATGGCTATGGTAAATCATAGCTAGAAATTTAATGGCCATGTGATTTAATTGAGTTATGTGGGTCGATATACATATGGTATTCTTAGATAAATGGGATGTTGGTGGCTCATTTGACAAGGTAATGGACGTTAATGGTTATGCAATTTTGTTTGAGTTATATGATGTGAAATGGAGTATGGTGGTCGCACTATTGGATTTTAATGTGGTGATGGTTTCGATACATGGTTTGATTAATGGTTTTAATGCAGAATTTGTTGGCATGTACTGTTGAATTAATGAAGTGTTGGTGGAGTCGACGTGCATTTACATCATGTCACCTTTACTCCTCCCGTTAGCTGCCACCTTAGTCAGTCTATTGATCAATCTTGTTGTTATGGTTATGCTATGATTTCTTAGCAGAGAGGAACCGCTCAACCAGCCCTCTTTTTAAGGAATTTGATTATAGGTATGTCTTTTTTTGGCCATTCGTGACTCGGCTCTGGTTATGAAATGATTATTGGCTCAGGTGTATTGGTCTGTGTTTTCCTAAGTATTGAAACTGTGTAAAAATGTGTTCTTGGAATGAAGCATTGATGGTTTTTCTACAATAACATTGTCCATAGAAGTTATTGGTCACCCTGGGTGCTAGCTCTCTATTATCCTCGATGGTTTTAGAGGGAGGGTTTTGTTGGTTTTGGGTCAGTTGGTTGTCCTCACGCATTCACAGCTATGTCAAGTCTCTAGATTTTATGGGTTTAATGGTTGGAGACATTTTGCGCCACTATTTTTTGTTCACTTGGGCATTGATTGATTTCACCACCAAGGGTCACGAAATGCATTTTCCTATTCATACTCGGCCCTATCTTCACCTCTGTGTTGTGGTTGTTTGATTCATGAACATGAGGGTTATACCTTGCATGCGTTAAATAACATTGCTAGGAAAAATGAGGGCCTCACATTATGTTATGGCCCCCTGCCATGGATTGGTTACCTGCCCACGAATGAGTCATGGTTCTCTCTGTGTATGCACCGTTGGCCTCAAATTTTTCACTGTTACAAGAATTTGGATCTTTTCTCCCTATGTTGGCTACAAAACAAACCCTTAGCCTCCAATCTGAACTATTATACAAAATATTTTCGGGCCTGTCAAGTTTACTATGAGTTATTGTGGATTGAATGTATTGTCAATTAATTTGAATACACACTCACCCAGTTGGTCATATGACTGTCGTGTTGATTTGGAATTTATTTACCGCCTTTGTTATAAAAATGGTAAACCCTGCATTGTTATTTTCATAACTCAAATTACACAGTCACTCCACTTATGTTTAATAACTCAGTATTGTTAATTGAGAAGACTGCTCCCCCAATCCAAATTAATGTGTGGGTATGCGTGGTTACCACAGCTTGTTAAGGTCAATTGATTTTCATGGCAGCGGTGAGTTGGTTGGTTGATACACAATCACTGGTATTTTGGTGCTAAGGATTGTTTGGATGATTAGCTGGCATTGGTTATAGATGCTTGATGTTGCTTACACATACCCCGTTGTGTGTGTGGTGTTTCTACCATGATAATTGTTAGTTTCTTTTGGGTTCGATTGATTATTGCAACCAGGAAGACTATATGAATGACATCCACTGCATGCTTATGATTGTTTGATTGTATTAGCCAAGTGTACATAGCATAGTCGATTAAAGTGTGACTAAACCGAAGAAATATGGTATTAAATCGATGGCTCAGCACGATGGGTTGAGTTATTTACGTGACTGTGTGTTTTTTTTTGTTAAGTGGAAATGTTGCATCATGCGGTTTTTTTGGTTGCGCATTGTGTATAACATGGATGGCTTGGGTTTCACACTCAGGGATACCCACAGAGTTTTAAGCATGTTTTGTTGCAGCCCGACCATTTGTTGAGATAGGCTTGTTGTTGATACCTCATCGTGTTGGATGGGTGGCCCAACTTTTTAGAGTCACATTAAATTGGGCCTACACAGTGATGGAGTTACATTTGCATGATTGAATTATGCAATGCATAGATTGTGTTGAAATGGTGGTTGTTGTCTGTTTAATTTTCAATTCGTGTTGGCAATTTGATATTGATTATTTGGTTACTACATATATATGTTTAATGAATATCATTGCATTTAAAATGACAAACCCAATTGCAGTGATATTGTGACTTCATTGTTAATTTTGGAAATATGAATTTGAGTATATTTGTTTATTGAAGTAATGTATGGGCAGTGGTTGATTTTGATGGTTAACAGAGTTGAATGGTTATTGTTTGGAAATTGTTATAAGATGCAACGAAAGGAAAAAAAACCCTCTTTATAGATTGTGTGAAATGAATATTGTCTTGTGATGGACTATATTGGATATTTGATTATGAACAGTGAAATAGTTAAATACACAGTAATTGTTATTTGGTCATAATAATTGTTGGTTGGTGCATATCTTTTCGCAGAATGTTTTATGGATCAATTAATTAATTTCATGAACAGTAATCGTTCGTCTTCCCTTCCATTATTTCATTTTCCACTAATTACAAATCCCATCAGCTTCCCATATCCATTTTTTCACTCCATGTTCTGAGATTGATTACAGTCAAGAGAAATTCGGTGTGAAAACAGTTGAAAGTGGCAGTGTCTTATGTGGATTACAGTGATGTTTTTTGGGTTTGCTTTGCAGTTGATTGTTGTTGTCATTGAGAAGTAACCATGTTATTTTCCCCCTCATTGCATCATGTTTCACTCAATACCAACCCCTCGCATATCCCAGAACCCTTTTCACCCCCTGCTCATTGATTAACAGTAAAACAATTTGTATGGATTGGATTGCATGAGTCTGATACATTGTTGAGCCAAATGTATTTCATATTTTTAAGAGTTTTCATGTATGGTTATTTAAAAGATTATTTTCTAACCAATCACGCATGCAGGATGAGTTTTTTCATTCGAGGTAGCCATGACTGAGGAAACAGAGGTAGAGTTAATTGGAACCAAAGCCCAAGAAGGCTCGAGTTCTCCATACATTTTGATGTTGATTCACAAGAGCTCGGCCAATTGTTTCATGCCAAATTTTTCAATTGGATTGGGAAAGGAATAGTCCAACCTAGGCCTGAAAGGCCTCCTTTCCAAGCCCCTCATGCCCCCGGTATCCTCATACCTCCTCATGTCTCATTGCAACCCGAGGTCCCGGAAAATGATGGATGGAAGGAGATTGTCCACCCAACAGTCTCCCAACATCATGGCTAGCCCAACTTGTCCTTGCCTTCTCCTCCACCTATTAACCCCATTTTCCAAGATGCCCCTGACCACTCACCAGTGCAATCCTCCCATGATAGCAAGAGATTGAAAACTGAGGCCCATCATGCCCTTGATAAAGGAAAAGACATTGCTGCCCCTTCCTCACCCTCTAATGGCTCTGACAAATTTGTGTCTTCCCAAATGCATTTGAGGGACGATCGTTCCCACGTGATCAGCGAGATTAGGCCTAAAGTCTCTCCACAGCCAAAGGCAAATTTAGGAAAATCAAGAGGTGACAGCAACAATCAAGGAAGGGTTGCATCGCAGACTGGGAAATATTGTTTTTAAGTTTTATTTTATCATTGTTAATGACAGTTGACTTCGGGAAATTTTGGACAACATGGTTATTTTGGATATATGAGTAATATTTTTGAAAATAATTTCAATTTTCATGAGCGAAATTTGCCAAAAGTGAATATGTTGAGGGGAGACACAAGGAGGTGTGTTTTACTTAACTAATGGTTATGTTATGATTGTTATGATTATTATGAACTAAAGGGAGWCACAAGGGGTCCCACCTACTAGTTATTATTTTATTTATAACCCTTATTATAATTATTACTCTTCCCCCTAACTAAABTTAGTTGAGTCTTTTAATTAACTTAACTAATGAGTTGGTTCAACTACTTCAACCAATTCTAATTTGTTTAAAAGCAAAGGAAAGGGAGGAACAAGAGGAGGATAGAAGCAGAAGCATACTAAGGTTKTCTATTTGATTTTATGTTGAGAGAGTTCAGTTTTCATTCATTCATTATTCATCACAAGCCTAATTCTGATCATTTAGATTTCTATGGTGAGAGTTTTGTTTATAAATTATCGGAAGAACCACAGTGTTTTCAATTTCTTGTCGATGTTTCGGATCCACAACAGGATCCATCTTTAGGACAAAAAAGCCTGAGGAAAAACAAGAAAGGAACGCTAATAAATATTAATGAGGAGTGTAGGAAACCTAAAGTCAGCTATGTGAAACCCTAGGTTTGAAAAGATTTTTAAAAATAAGTATTTAATAAATATTTTGTTTATTAATATATTAAGTGGTTTTTGATTTAATTTAATAAGCCAAATGGTATTAATATTATTGTTAATGTTTATGCTAATTATAGGTTAAATTAGGGTTAATTTTTAAAAAGGTAGTATTAATATTATTATTGATGGTTCTTCCGATAATTTCTAAACAAGCCTAATTCTCTTTTATGATAGCAGGGTCTTATTGTAGAAAACAATATTCAGGGTTGAATCACATCATTTAGACACTTGTTTTTCATAGGTGTTTATCTATCTTTGATAGTCTATGTAGACTTGTTTGTTTGTGAATTAATTTTCATGACTGGAAAAGGCTATTGTGCAGAGTCGAGTGGGTAGCAATCTGTGGCAAGTTGATCCAACCTTTAGAGTTCAATTTTGGTTTTTTGTCAGAGGTCCTTTTGTATGTTCCATCGGGGATTTCTAAGTTTGACTTTGGTCCAAAATTTATGTATGAGATTTTGTAAAGAAAATGACTCTTTGGTGAACTTGAATTAAATAAAAGATTTCTTTATGTCTCATCTGTCTTGATTGTCACCTTGGTGACTTTACTTCTTTCTTTACATTTATTTCAGCAATTGATAGGTTCAGAAAATTACATAAAAATTAAATTTCCAGCAATCGTTTTGTTGATAAAAGACTAGCCTAAGCACTTGTAATCAATACTTGTGTGTTAGGATGTTATTTTTGTTGGCTATAACCATAGGGTGATATTCCCGTATACTTTTCTCTAGCCAAGTAGAGTCTGAAAATGCTTGAGTAAGATTATTTCATATATTTTCCTCAACGGGAGGTTGTAAATAATTCACCTGGCGACTCCATTATCAGTTGTATCCAGATGACAGAATGTCAATGGCAACTCCACTGTTTGGAGTTTTTAAATCTTGAAGAAGATACTAGTGACTCCATTGGATTTTATGAAAAATTCAGATGTGCTACCATTGTTTCAAGTTATGCATGTTTCGACTTTTCACATATTTATGGTTTCATGAATCCTTTACACAAGGATGAATATTTTTAAAGAAATGGTCCAAAATTTAGTGGAGATGATCTGAGTTTGACTTTGAATAATATCTCAAACTTTCATAACTTTACTGAGTTTCTTAGAGTCAAGCATGAAGATGATTTCATCAAAAGTTTTTATGATTCATTCCAAGGGAAGTGTAGGAGTTGGGATGAAGGTTTTCCTGTTAGATCTATTAGAACTATTACAACTTTTTGGGTTGTCTTTTTGGAAACATGGATGGAGGCAGAGTTTATGGAGAAATCTCCTTCCATTCAAGGTTTTAGAGAATGGAACAATATTTGTATTAATGATGAGGGTGATGAAAACTTTCTTGCATTTTTGTCTTCTTATTTAAAATCATATAAATGTAGCTTAGAGGCCAAGATTCGATTTTTTGATGAATTTTCCAAAGATATTGAGGGAGAGCTCAAAGATTTAGAATATGATCATCAAAGTTTATCAATGATCATCATCACAAGTGATTAAGTCAAAAAAATGGTAATGATTACATCTCATGTCATTTGTACCTTGGCAACTGAAAACATGTGCACATTGTGCAAATGCGCTGCGCAAGTTACTTGGATGAGTTTGAAAAGTATTATCATAAAAAATAGGTACTTTTCCCTTTCAAATCTATTCCTATCATTTCATCCATGTATCTCCAGCACCTTTTGTCTATTTGCATGCATCCTCGACCTATGAATCAACCATTTCTTCTCGATCAAGCACCAAGAATCCTCTGCTACACAAATTAGTTTCCTCGCTATGCAAATCTCGTGCAGGCTCCCTCGCTACGCAAGATCTGTGTCTCATTCTTCACTACACAAACTCTATTTCATTTTCTCTCGCTACCCATCCCATATTCACTTGTTTTCTATGTAAAAACCATTAAATAATTTTTTTTCCATGCTATTATACTTGCTCAATAGCCTGCCTCTCATATAGTGAAAGATTTTTGTGATAATTCGAGAAAACCCTAGCCCTATTGATTTGTTGTGCAAGCCACCTATTGAGTTTTGAAGATGCCTCTGCCCTTATCCATCTCATGTTTATCTAGGAAACCACAAAGCGATGACAACTCCAGAGAAAAATAAGTATAGGGGAGGCAACGTACTGAGGTATGAGCCACAGAGTCTAAGTATGGTGAAATCAGACCCTTCATTCATAGTATCTTTTGAGTAGGCCAGGTGCATGAGGTTTTGTGAGAAGATCCAAGGGTATAACTTGAAATTAACAAAGTATTTTTCCCTAAATTATAATGGTGTCCATATAACAATTGCTGAGGTCATTTTCCCAATATCAGAGGAGACAATATTTGTTGCAATAGAGATTCCAACACAAGTAGAAAAATGGTTTAAAGGTATGCCTCTTGATCATGTGTTTTACACTAATTTCCTCAAGCCAAAGTATATAAAATAGAATATTGGTACTACTATCCCCAGGGAGCATGTTTTAGATCCCTATGAGAAGTTTTTGAGGGTAATCCAAAGGTATTTCACTTGTGAGGGTAGGTTTGACAGGGTATACCAGTACCATGTAAGACTCCTCATGCATTTCATAGGAAAGAGTCCCATAAACTTACCTTTTTACTTGTATATAAGCTTAAGTAGAATGGCTGATAAAGTCCAAGACATGGATGACCAACTTAAGAGTAGCTTGTTTCACTTTTCCTTGGTGAATATGATAGTGGTTGAGGAGCTTAGAAAAATGAACAGGGACTAGGATTCTTTCTAATCCTCGACCAATATCCCTTTGGACAACAAAGGAGATACCCCCTTATCTACATAAATATTGGCCTCTAATAGATCAAGTGGAAAAGGAAGAAGTGTTGCAAAAAAATGAAAAGGAAAAGGAAAGGAGATTAAGGGCCCTTCACCAAGCCAACCAGTTCTAAAGAAGGCTAGGAGGCTATAGTTCACTAATGATCCAAAGGAGACATAGACACTAAGCAGAGCAACCATAAGGTCAGTTGTTAGAAGGATTCCCACACCCACAGTGTAGATAGATTTTGTTGAAGCTACAGCTCAGAAGATGGATGAAGACCAAGTGAAGACAAGGGAGAAATATTTAGAGATTAGGGAGATACAACAAAAAATAAGAGAGGCTTAGCATTTCATGACTAAATTCTACCAAGAGATAAAAGAATTGAAAAGGAAATTGGCTGAGAAGGTTCGTGATGTTCAAACATCACCAGTTAAAGTAGTTTCAAAAAAGGAAATTTCAAAGGGGAGGGAAGTTATGAAAATTCCTAAGACAATAGTTTTGGCCAAACCTACATCTCCTCTGACAAGATCCTCAGCCAAAAAGGTGAGTTAAGATGAATAGGGCCAGCCTGTAGAAATTGAGAAACCTCATATTTCACCTGGAGAAGGAGAAAAAACTATAAAATGGCTCAACAAGAAGTTAAGGGAAGGCCAAGACCAAATTATCCAGCTTAGGGAAGAAAAAAGTATATCAAAGGACAACATAATGAAACACTTTCAAGAATGAAAACCAGCTATAGATGATTCATGTGCATCCCTTTCCAATGCCCGGTCAAAACTGAAAAGAAATGCAGCGCTGCTCAGACAAGTATGAAACTTGAAATTGAAAAACTTGACATTAAGAAAGGAAAACAAGTATCTCAAACAAAAAATGCAGTTAAATAATGAAGCCAGAAGGAGGCTAGAACTACTTGCTTAGGTAGTATAGATATGAATGAAGAAACCTCACAATTTTGTCTTTTTGGGGAAAATGGTCATCTCGCGTTTTGAGTTTGTTCTAGAAGTTTTGTTGACTGTGAGAAAGTGAAAAATCTATGATGATGGAGAGGAGTGAGGATGTTATCAGATTTGAGATATGTTATGAAAAAAAAAAGTCACTCCCTATACCTTTGATTCAAAGAAGGATGATAGCCTAAAAACACCTCCTAAGCCACAGTTGTAGTTTTGTCTATGAAATTGTCATGCACAACACTTGTGTAACAAGATCTCGCTATGAAAGTACTGTAAGAACACATGGTTAGAAAGTTCATAATGGGGTGATGGTTATTCAGGTTTTTAAGTAAGTACAGGTCTCCAACAAGTTGTTTCCACCAAAAGATTGCACAAGTTTCAAGAAAACTCAATGCGCTACTCAAATTTGCTACGCAGACGTTGTAGGTAGCACTTGCGCAACATTAGCTTCAGTTTTCTATGCAAAGGTGGCAAAGGTAGCAAACAATGCACACAATATTCTCAAATTGGTCTCGAGATGTATTTGATGACTCACCACAACATCATATCCTAATTTTTCTCAAGATCTATGATTGTATAATATTTTTTTTTTTACATTTAAGATGGTCAAAATCGAGTTTACTATTTATAGTAACTTGTTTAGGAGTTGTTCTCCTTTGATGTAACAAGATCCATGATTGTAGGTGGTGTTAGTTTGACTCCTAGTATCCTAGTGTGGAAATAGGCTCTTATATATTCGATCATTTTTTATGTAAAAAGAGGGAGGGTCTCAACTTGCTTGAGAAAAACCTTCCTTTGTAGCTGGAAAATTATGTATATATTCATGAAATTTAAATACAAGTAGAGAGTGTTTTTTATAGCAAAGATTCATCATGGTGTACTCTTTCGGTGTGTTTTCCTCTACTTCAAATTCATTTATCCTTGATAGATGATCCCTTCATATAGTTAATGCAAGTGTCATGTTTTAATGATTGTAGGTCCAGAATTAACCCTTGTTAGGTGCTTTGTTCATTGTAGTCACCCTTTATGTTATTTATTCTAAAGTTACAACTGAGAATTCATCCTTATTAGATGCTCCCATTCGTAATGGGATTCTCTTATTTATGCCTTGTCATCGTTTGAATATTGTTTATTTCTAAAATATATACTTACTTTTCCTATGTTCTCTTAAGAGTACATAGCTATGTTAATCTTCATATATATCTCAGAAGTTGACTCCATTTTCCAATGGAATATACACTCGACCATTCCCCAATATTTTTAAACTTGGATTTTGATAGAAGATCTAGCCATTTCACTCATTATACAACTAGTTACTGAGGTAATGTTGGGTGACTGAGTTGAATGAGAGATCCCTCTCTGAAACTGGAAAGGCTAGATTCCAGTTTCCAAGTGGTTTGTGGTTACCTTTGGGTTTATTTGATGCATCCAAAAGAAATTATAGATTTTTAACAGGACCCAAAGTCCTTATCCATTCTACACCCAACATAATGTCAAAACTGCCCATGTCGATAGAAAACATACGATATTTCATGTGGTATTGACCAATTTGGAGACACAAATTTTCACAACATCCCCCACATTTTATGGACCCGCCATTGGAAATCGTGATTTGAAAATTATTGATGGCAGAGATCTGGAAATTAGTTTCTTGGTAAATGTGGAGATGAATAAAATTATGGGTGCTTACACTATCAATAAGAATGATGACCTTCTAATGCTTAATGTAACCAATTATCTTGAGGGTTTGGGGAGTAGAGAATTTAGTGAGAGAATTCATGGAAACGATATGTTCGACTTGGGAGGGTTGGAGGGTGTGGTCATGTCAACGGTTTCAAGTGACTTGGCCATAAGGGGGACCTCAACATCATCTTCTAAAACATCCCATGAGGTGGCCATAAAAATATTTTGGTCCTTACACTTATGCCCAGGAAATATTTTTCATCACAATTATAACAAAGGCCTTTGAGTTGGCATTCAACCATTTATTCCCTCCTCAATTTATGAATCTTTAGTGGAGTAGAAGGAGGAGTGGGAGTGACTATTTTAGTGCGAGGAATAAAGGAGGGTTTTTGGGTTTGAGAAGAGACAACCTGGTGTGCTTCCTTATCTCTTTTAGTAGCTTCCACCCAACTCTATGGCCAAGCTATGAGGACATGGGCACAAATCTCATCCTTAAGGCCACTGATAAAACATTCTCAAAAAAAATCATCAGAAATTCCCTCTGTACAGAAATCCAATCGCTCAAAAGAAACTATAAAGTATTCCATTGCACCATTTTGTTTAAAAATTGTCAAACAACCTAAATGGTTGGTGTTAGTGTCAAAGTGTTCATAAATCATTGCCACAAATTGTTTCCAAGCCACATACCCTTGGCAGGCATTTTTTCTCCATTTGCACCATTTCCAATGTTCTTGATCTAGATGGAAAACACCGTATTAGAGTTCGGCCAACTCATCTGTAATTCCATACAAAGAGAAATAATGTTCCATTTGAGTTACCCAGCTAGAGGGATCTGAGCCATCAAATTTGGTCACATCCACACGTGGAAGGCCTAGGTCACGCTGAAAGTGATGGGGATGAAAAGTTTGGGAATTAGAGGAAGTTTCACCTTCGGATTGAAAAGGTGGTTCAGAGGAGGTAATATCTGCGTGGATATGTAACTTTGCGCAAATCATCGTAGTGAAGGATGCAAGTTGGGTATTTAAGGATTCAAGTTGGGTAGTGAGGTCATGTTTGATGGTTTCCATTTTAGCGTTGATGGAGAAATGCATGTTTTTATTGATGGTGGAAAGATTGGCACTGAGTTGTCTCACTTTTTTTTGGGTCTCTGTGAAATTAGAGTACAAGAAATTGAAGCGAGATTCCAAGCCTTGGCTACAGGTGTGGGCCATGATGAAGAGGGAAAATGAAAAGGGACAGGTGGGACCAAACAGAAAATGGGTTATGGGTGAAGTGTATCATGGTGATCAGGGCGATGAGGGGAATGCAATGGGGTAAGGCCCAAGTAAGGGTGTTGGAAGGGGGTTGGGTCCATGAGAAAAACAATTTGTTGAAAAATGATAGGTATCATTGCGATAAGGGTGAAGAGAGGAATCCAATGGGATAGGTCTCAAATAATGGTGCCAACAAGATCCAGACATTTTTTTTTTTACTCCTGCAAAGTTATACGCTGATCTAAAGAATAGTGCAGTAACGAAATTCTCAAATTCTTAACAGGAAGAAATGTGTAGTAATTTTGCAACCCAAATGCAGGAGGCACAGTTGAACAACAATAGATATTTTTTGTTATGTTTTTTTTCTATCCCAAAGGTTAGGGTATTCAAAGGTTCTATAGACAAGGGTTTTCCCTATGATATAGCTCTCTGATATCTGATATACGTGTGGGTTCCAATAGTATTACTTGGCCCAATATCTCAGGGCACCAACTAAGGAGGCTAGATTGTGCCCTTAGTCGTACTACTCGATTACCCAGGTACTAAAGAGTATATTTCAGATTTTTGTTCTCGATGGCACTATAGCAGTCATGTGACTGATCGGTTTATCTATGGAGGGCTTCAGGATATCTAGGTCAATCCATATATAGGTGTTGTCTAATGCGCTACCACTTGAAGGGGTACCAACATGAATTAGAAGGGTGTCCAACAAATGTGGGCTTAGGTACCACTTGTATTTCCTGCGTGTATGACTCCCTGACCATGGTTTTATGTGTGTAATGACAAATATTTGTAGTTTTAAGATGTTGGAATATGTCTCTACCTTGAAAAAAATATAACCCACAATTTTTTGTCGAGGAAGGTCCATTGATACCACTTGTAGTATTCCAGATATAAAATAGTATGTAAAACATATATTTTAGCTAGAAATGGTAGAGAAGCAATGATATAATAAAAAATATATATAATAATACCATAATAACACCAGAAAGAGCACTTTGATTACTGATAACAATGATCACTTGCCTCTTAGAGGGGGAAACCTCCAACAGAGCAGAGCTCTATTACAATAATATCCAAGACAAAACCTCTCAGACCCTCTACTCCTATTTATACTAAATATGTCTATCCAAAAGAACAGTCTAGAGGAAGATCCTTCTAGAAGCGAAAGATTCTATTAGGTCTTCTTACATTTGACTTATTCTTCCTTATTGCTGGGCCTTATTAATATTGGCCTTTATTACATGGAAATATATTATTCTACCTATGTGAGGGGTTAGGGAGATTATTGTAGAAATTTCAATACACTTAATGTATTTCCTGTGATTCTAATGATATAACAATTATATGCCACTGTTAAATACAAAATCGCTTCTACTAATATTCTTGTGGAAATTTAAACCATGATCACAAAGTGAAATATCAAGAACACATAACACAGAAGTTTTACCAGGAGAGCGTAAAGATAAAAACCCACTATCATATGTTATGTATATCATGGATCATGAAACAATCTCATACAAAACTCTAATCCAAGAGCTCTCATTACAATACAATCGCCTCACACTGTCATACAAAAATTCAGCAAATACATGTGCCAATTCTCTGTGTCTAGACAGCCTGCCTCCTCTGCACAATCCCTGCAGTTAGAATTCTCACAATGAATTCGAATTACCTAGTTTTCACATGCTCATGAGAATATCCACTGCATGTGTGATTGCATGAGTGAACTTCACTCAAATCACAACTAATAGCCAAACTGTACCTTTCACCTATTATATCAACTGGGTCTCCTCTGGATCTGACATGCATGTAGTTAACCATGGTGAATCTTCAGTTGCATGTGAGTTCACTGATTGTGAATTAATTAACAATTAATTCACTGAACTCTCACTAGTGCAAGTTTAGTTTCAACTAGTACAACTAAGCTTAACTCACTTAACTACACTTATAATTATGTTACAACTCCAAATCACTCAATTATAAATGAGATAATAGATGAGTATTTGTTGACCAATTTATTTAAGGAAAAAGTAAATTAGACACATGTTTCTTGTTGACTTTTCAACACTCCCTCTCAACAAGAAAGGGATTATCCTTCACCTCAATCCTGTCTCTATGATATTCGAATTTTCTCCTCGTGAGCGCCTTCGTCAGAATGTTTGCATCCTGATCTTTCGTAGGAATGTATTGAAGAAACATGATCTTATGTTGCACACAATCTCTGAGATGATGATACCGGATATCTATATGCTTATATCTATCATGAAACACATGATTAATCGAGAGTTTAATGCAACTCTGATTATCACAATGAATCACTGTCAGATCTAAATGAGAACCAAACAAACAAACCAAAATCTTTTTCATCCAGATAGCCTCACATGCAGCTTGAATTGCTTGCATGTATTCTGCTTCCACTGACCTGAGTGCCATGGATCTTTGTTTCCTGTTGTACCAAGAAATAGCTATAGATCTGATACTAAAGTTCCCCCTTGATGTGCTCTTTCTATCCATTGGGTTGCCCGCCCAATCTGCATCCGTGAAGCCATGCAACTTCACCTCATCTGTCTGTTTGTACCATAATACATACTCATATGTGCCCTTCATATATCTCAATACATGCTTACCCGCCTTCCAAAATAATTTGGTAGGCTTAACCATCGCTTGACTTAGTTGGTTAACCGCATAGAAAATGTTTGGTCTCATGTTCACTAAATACATTAGTGAAACCACTAACTGTCGATAGACAATAGCATCCACTACCTCTCCAGAAGTAGCATCCTCTTTCCTCTAGTTTCCTCGAAGAGGAGTATCCATGGGTTTGCATCCCTCCATGTGAAACTTACCCAATATATCCCTTGCATACTTGCCTTGAGACACAAAAAGTTCACCATCTCCCTGCCATATTTCCAATCCAAGGAAAGAATGAAGAAGGCCCAAATCCCTCATCTCGAACTCCTTTGCAAGGTCATCCTTTCATGAGTGTATCAGTTGTTCATCACCATTCAGTATTAAATCATCAACATAAATAACAATTATTAAAATCTTACCCTCCACCAAAATTTGGTATAGGTTTGCATCCGCTTCACTTTTGGTGAAGCCCAAACCGGTGAAATAACTGTCTATCCGAGTTTACCAAGCATGGGGTGCTTTCTTCAGCCCATATAGTGCTCTCTTGAGTCTGCACACATGAAACTCCCTGTCAAAGGTCTCAAAACCTTCTGGTTGTTCAATGTACACTTCTTCCTCAATGATCTTGTTGAGGAACGCATTTTTTACATCCATCTGATGAATGCGCTAGCCCATCTTCTCTGAGAGTACAAGGATGGATCTTATGGAAGAGTACCTTGTGATAGGTGCAAAGGTCTCATCATAATATATCCCCTCGATCCGTGAGAATCCTCGGGCCACAAACTTGGCCTTGTATTTCTCCACACTCCCATCAACAACTTGCTTTACCTTGTAGATCCATCTTGAACCTACCACTGATTTGTTGACCAGTCTTGGGACAATTTCCCATGCACTATTTTTGACAATGGAGTCATACTCCTCTACCATAGAATCAACCCAAATGGGATCCTACATTGCTTCCTGAAAGGAATATGGTTCAGTCACAATACATTTTCTCATGAGAGCCATGTATTTAGCAAATCGATCAGGAGACTGTCTCTGCATGCACTATGAAGTAGGGGCCCCTACATTCTATGCAACATCTAGTCTCAATCTGTCAACTTATGTGGTGCACTTTCTGCCATTTCTAATGGATGGCTATGCATGAGTGGTTTCCTCCACTCCATCAAACTCTTCATTTGGTTGATCCACATCTTGAGACTCATCTTTGGGAACCAACAGTTCCTCTTCTGCATGCAAGTCTAGCTCCCTCTCAAGCGACAACCGCATGGCTTTCCCCTCATCAAATTTTATATCTCGTCGCATAACAGTCATCTTACTATTAGGCAAATACACAAGATAATTATGGGGTGTTTCTATGTACCCCACAAAGATCCCAACTTCAACAGTCGGTTTCAGCTTCTTCCTAGCATCCTTGTTCACATGCACAAAAACAAATGAGCCAAAAAAATTTAAATGAGAAACATCAGGTCTTTTACTAGTGAAAGCTTCTTCAGGTGTACTCATGCCAAGTATTCTACGAGGACAACATTTTTGCACAGAAACCGCAATATTGCATGCTACTGCCCACAAATGCATTGGTAGTCCATGATCATGCAACATCGCTCGTTCTGCACCCACGATCGTTCTGTTCTTCCTCTCTGTGACCCCATTTTGTTGTGGGTTATGAGGCACTCTGAGTTCTCTTTGAATTCCTTCTCTGCTGCAGAAGTCTTTGAATTTGTTAGAGATGTATTCTCCACCATTATCTCTCCTTAGAGCCTTCACTTGCTTCCCCGACTCTTTCTCCACCAATGCTTTAAACTCACAAAACTTTGAGAATGTTTGATCCTTCTTCTGCATGAAGAATATCCAGCATTTACAAGAAAATTCATCAACAAAAATTACATAATACCTATGTTTTGTTGTTGAAGCAACCGAGAATGGTCCACACACATCTTTGTGAATTCTCTCCAGGATCATCGAAGCACGGTTCTCCTTTTCATGAAAGGTGGACTTTACATACTTCCCTAGAGTGCACCCCTTGCACTGATATAACTGAGCAAGTGTTCCCCTTGGAATTCCAATATATATTTGAAGCATGATCTTCAAGGCTCCATGATGAATATGGCCCAATCTCTTGTGCCATAATTCGCCCTCATCCCGGCTCACCACTTTTTCTTCCTTTCCCACCATGGCACCGCAACCATATACCTCCAGCATGTAGAGATTCTTAACTCGAATCCCTATCTTCTTGACTTGACCCATTTCTTTATGTCACAGGTATGATTTTCCACCGCTGAAAGTAAATTCATAGCCTTTGTCCTCCAACATTGCAACTGAGACCAGGTTTTTCTCAGACCTGGAACATGCATAACATTTTTCAATTTAAATGGTTTACCCGACTCCCTCTAAAAGGTAATGGTACCAATACCAGTCACATTATATCATCCATCATCACCCATCTCTATATGCATTTTGAGATCTTTCTCCTCCAAGTCACTAAAAGACTCTTTATCTCCCGTCATGTGGTAGGAAGCGCCACTATCCAAATACCACACCGATCCTGATGCACTTGAAGCCATGCATGCAATCAAAGAGAAGTCAAGTTCAAATTGCGAGACAAGAGCCTCACCAGTTTCATATCCAACAATCATCTTATTCTTCCTCTTCTACAAACAGTTAGTAGCAAGATGCCCATGTTCGTGACAATGAAAACACTTCACTTTGGACAAATCCAGCTTATTTACTTTAGAATCATATTTTGAATGGAATTTATTCCCTTTACCTTTCCTTTCCTTGGCAGTCAAAGAAAAATCCTCTTCATCTCCATGCTTTGATGAAGATCCATCTCTGGTGTTCCGCCTGAATTCCTCTTGCACTAGATCCGACCATAGTCATTCCCAATCTGGAATTTTTCCCCTTCCATTGACAGAGTCTTGATAATTGTGCCAACTCTTGGGAATTCTTAGGAGAGTCAATATCACCAAATCATCAGCAGCGACTGTTATTCCCACACTTCCAAGCTCATCCCAACATTGGACAAACTTCATGAGATATTTTGGAATGGAGTCACCCTTCTCCATCTTGATCTTCCTGAGTTTATCTTTGAGCGCCAATTTCGTATGGTGGCTATTGTTTTGGAAGAGATCCATCAAAACCTTCCACATTGCATGTGGTGTGGCTTTGCCATGGAGACTTTAGACAATGTGGTCTCGTACTCCCTCCAACAGAATCCTCCTCGCCTTTGCCACTTTCTTTTTCCATGCATCAAGATTTACAGTTTATGTCGCATCCAGATTAGGAACATCTTTGTCAATGTATTCCTTCAAGACATTGTCTTCGATTAATGCTTCCATCCTATCCTTCCAAGAAATGTAGTTCGATCTTCCCTCGAGTGCATACTCCAACCTCAAGCCATTGAAAGCCATGTCAATCTTGAATCATTGTAGCACCAAGAAAGTCCTTCTGCAAATTAGAATTTTATCCAACCACAAACTCAATTGTTGCAATCCCTCTTTCCCTAGGAGGTTCTCACCTCACATGTTTCTATCCTGAGGGAAGTTCGCACCCCACCTATGTATAGCCTGCAAACCTTATGAGAGAGTTCACACTGTAATGCACTGTGGGGTGAGGGAGGTTCGCACCTCTCCTTTAAGCAGCCTATGAGAATTCTAAGGAAGTTTTCACCTCTCCTTTAAGCAGTCTATGAGAATCCTAAGGAAGTTTGCACCTCTCCTTTAAGCATCCTATGAGAATCCTAAGGAAGTTCGCACCTCTCCTTTGAGTAGGGTGCGAGAATTTTTTCTCCCAGAAATGTGCGAGTTTTCCGGTACTAAGGTTCTCACCCTACCAGAGACGGGACTTGCGAAAATACTATTATTTTTGCACCTCACTTCCATGGCTCCATGGCTCCGATACCATGTAGAAATTTCAATACACTTAATGTATTTCCTATGATTCTCCTGATCTAACAATTATATGCCACTGTTAAATACAGAATCACTTCTACTAATATTCTTGCAGAAATTTAAACCAAGATCACAAAGTGAAATATCAAGAACACATAACATAGAAGTTTTACCAGGAAAGTGTAAAGATAAAAACCCCACTATCATATATTATGTATATCATAGATCATGAAATAATCTCATACAAAACTCTAATCCAAGATCTCTCAGTACAATACAATCGTCTCACACTATCATAAAACAATTCAAAAAATACATGTGCCAATTCTCTGTGTCCAGACAGCCTGCCTCCTCTACACAATCCCTGCAATTAGAATTCTCACAATGAATTCGAATTACCTAGTTTTCACATGCTCATGAGCATATCCACTGCATGTGTGATTGCATGAGTGCACTTCACTCAAATCACAACTGATAGCCAAAATGTCCCTTTCACCTGTTATCTCAACTGGGTCTCCTCTGGATCTGACATGCATGTAGTTAACCATGGAGAATCTTCAGTTGCATGTGAGTTCACTGTTTGTGAATTAATTAATAATTAATTCACTGAACTCTCACTAGTGAAAGTTTATTTACAACTAGTACAACTGAGCTTAACTCACATAACTACACTTATAATTCTGTTACAACTCCAAATCACTCAGTTATAAATGAGATAATAGATTAATATTTATTGTCCAATTTATTTAAGGGAAAAGTAAATTAGACACATGTTTCTTGTTGAATTTTCAACAATTATGTCCCTAACAAGCACTTTTGGCCAATTTATTAGAGGGAATATAGAACATCCAGTTAAATCACTTGGTGTGAACATATATGTACCTCTAGTGGTGGGAGTTGTGTTCGCAGGAGGTTGCGACGAGGTGATCTAGGTTGATGTTGTTCCCCATAAAGGAGAAGCACCAATAGTACCTGTTTGTGGCAAAGTAACTATTGCAAGGTCAACTACATGAGGTGTAGAAAGAGCGGGTGATACCACCAATATCTTTAGAAATTCAATTTGTCTGGGATCCATGCCTGAAGATTACCTAATGAACATATCAAGTGGCAAGGGGTAAGAAGAAAAAGAATCAATAAATATTGTGAATGGTAACTCAATGACAGGTGAGTGAAAGGGACCATTTAAAGGGGTATTTATGAGAGGGAGAATTTTTCCTTCCTCAATGGTTTCAACCTCCCCCTCGAGTTGGTCACTTAAAGGAGCCACACTCCCAATTTTAGAAGAAATCTCTTCATTAATAGTTCCTTCAATGGAAGGGTTGCATGAAGGAACTTTTCCTTCAAGATCCAACCCTTGCATTCTATGAGATCTTCGGAGACCTTGGTCATTCATGGTGGAAGTATAATAAAAATGATGATTCCTAATGCCAACTAAAAATGTCGGAATAACACACCTCTAATAAATCTAAAGGTAATCAACCAAGCATAAAGTAGGTGATAGGATCTTCCAAAGATAGGATATCAAGTCTTCAGCAAAGATATGAGAAACACTTATGATAATCCTCACACAACAATCCCCCAAGGTACAAGTAAGATCTCGTGAGCGGATACCCTCCCAATTCGTTGAAGTGGAGATTGAACATTTGTCGCAGGTACCACAAGGAACCTTCTTTGCAGAAGGAACCCCCTTTGCAGTCACCTTTGTGGAATCCTAGGAGAGGTTACTATTCTTACCAATTCACAACAAATGACCAAGAGGGAAGACTAGAAAATGGGTATGGGAATTTCAAACACAAATCCACAGCCCAAAAAATAAGAAGAAGGGGTGTCACCCTAAGGACTTGCCACTTTCAAAGCCCTAAACTTGAAATAGTCTCATTAGGAAATTAGAAGAGGGGAGATATCCACCAATTGCTTTGCTTGACCGCGTGTTTGACTCCTATGTGAGAAGATATTTCCTGACTAACATTAATTTCTACTACTGTATTTTTTCTCTTTCTAGTATTCTACAACCACATTTAATAGCCTTGGATAGTTTAATCACTCCACCCTAATACAAAGGCCCTATCCTTATACTACTCTTAGTGTGTTATGAAAAAAGATGTCTAATTGGTTTTATTAAGCGTGTTGGTTGATTTTTAATGGCTATTCCTTACTCAAAAGGGTGCAATAAGGTGAAACTGATGGTTTTAGGACTCGACTCCAAAACCATGCAGAAAGAATGAGATGCAAAGATCTTGTTTCAATGAATTCTATCCTATGAAAGGAAAGGAGATATTTTTCCTCTTAATGCAAACAAATACCCAATACAATGCAACTTTCACCTTTCCTTTATCAACTAAAGAAAATTAAAATTCCAAACCATAAAATTAATGTTCGTAAAATCCCAAACAAAGACAAGATAAAATGTGTACCAAAACACTCCACTTATGAAAGTAGGATGCAAAACTTTTTGTTTTCTTATTTTCAAATCACATGAAAAACTCAAACGAGAACCTTATTTTTCTTTCACTTTCAATTAGAATGAAATAACTCAATGAAAATTACAAAGGATCCCATCTAAAGAAGATGAAGAAAACAAGCGCCCAAAGAATAAAAAATTCAATGACAAGAATTCAACACTTGTTCAAACAAGAACCCAAAATGCAAAGTAAAGTGAAAAACGCTTTTTGAAACCTCAAAACTCAAGTAGAAAAATCAAAGATTAGTGAAAAGTTGCATCAACTCCAAATAGATCAGGAGTATACTTGTTAAGAACCAAACATCAATATAGCATAGAAAAACCTTAGGAAAATTACTCAACGCCTTGAAAAAGAGATAATTTCATATAATAAGCCTCTTCGAGGGGGAAACC
>ML796862.1:224347-261400 GCA_009831015.1 Picea engelmannii
CATTCTTATGACATGATAAACACTTGATTTTACGCAAGTCCTTCTTCTTCCCTAGTTGTGATGAACCTCCATCAATATTACCCTTCTTGTTATAACTCGTTCCTTTTCCCTTCCTTGTCTTAATAATAAGAGCCAAGTTCTCTTCACTACCTCCCTACTTTCTTCTCTTAGACTCCTCCCAAGTCTCTTCCTAGATGCAATCATCCCAAAGTCTTTACCAATATAGGATATTTTCCCAAGTGACGACTCCCTTGAAAAATGGTTCCCAAGACTTGGGAAGACCATTCAATGCCACATTCATGAGCTCTTCATCCTTCATTTTCTTACCTATGGTTTCAAGTTGATCACACACCTGTTTGATACTCATGAGATAGATGATAATGTCATCAGATATAGAAATCTACATCGATTTGAGTTTATTCCTTAAGAGCATCTTCTTGTTCATGTTTTTTCTCTATAATAACCATACCAAGGAATCAAACATATCTTTGTTCATCTTCTTCTCAGCTAGGTGAGGGATTAAATTATCCTTCAAAGAATCCAGGAGGACCCTCCCTGCTTTGATCTCCTTCTTGTTGTGATCTTCCAAAGTTCTGAGATTTGTCGATGTAGTAACTAATTTATCCACTAACTCCCAAAGGTCATACTCCTTCAATGCCAAATTTACTCTTACTTTCCAATATAGAAAGTTTGATGATCCATCCAATCTATATTTAACCTTCAACAGTGTTATTTCCGTCCCTAATACCTGATAACCCTCCCTATAAACAACCTATTGTTGAAAAATTCCCCTGTATGGACTTGTACGTGACTGTCACTACTGCAACCCACGTATGTACACAATTGTCACCCTTGTAACCCGTGTATACGCGATTTTTCTCAAAGCCTCTGACATATGTTCCTAAATGTGCTTTTTGTGACCCATGTACACATTTATACACCTACAAAAACAAGTTTTACCTCTATACGTATGTTTCCTAGAAACTTGTCCTTCGACTTCCACCTATTGGTTATGGACCTACCATGGATCTAAGATCATGTACTTAATTTCCTCTCAGAGCACCTACTCTGATACCATGTTGAAATTTTTCCTACTTGATACCCAACCATTAATTCCAAATAAATCACTTATTGAATTAAATCACAACTGAGCAATCAACTAAACATGCAATGAAAGCATACAAATGGAAACCAAATCAAGCACACATAAACACCAATATTTTTGGGCAGATACCCCTGGAAAAACCCCAAAGGTAAAACCAGTGCTAAGAATGATTTTATTATGCTAAAATCAGGTCTCTCATAACATGGATAATGGCCCACTAAGAGAAATACAACTGCAGACAAACCTGGAAAATATTGACCTATTGTACAAACTAGAACTGCATGCTTTTTGAGGTGTATGTGACTTTGCTTAATCAACCATGTATATGTATGTGATTTTATCCACTGCGACCCACGTACATGTACAAAAAACCTATACATAAATATATGTATGGCGTGACACTATATTGTGGCTTCATCTAACTGAAACCCACTTACACTACCTCTGTTATCTCTTCTCCTTGACCAAATATCTAGATAGAAGTCCTTCTCCACCTATCCAAGATCTTGAATCCTAGTCCTTCATGACTCAATACTCTATGTTGACTCCATAAACACATGTCAAGTTTCAAGTTTCTTCCTCCTTCACCCTAGCCTTAATTTTATAATCGTGATTTATATCTCCAAAGTGATTGCATGTTGAGATTACTTCTCACACTCACTTGAGATTTAGAAACATGATAATTACTTTTATTACTTTCCTTAAATAAATCAATTAACTAATTACATAATTAATAAATAAAATAAATTTACTTTAATAATTACCTTAATAAAATTAAATTGAAGAGTAGAAGGTTTTGGAAAATTTCCACATGTCTTGACACATAGACCTTTGCAGAAATACATGTTTGATGCTACCACTAGAACCAACAGTCGTTTCCTAGTCTTCAGGAGCAACCTGGATTTGGTTATATCCACTGAACTCATCAAGAAATGAAAAAAATTATTTCCTAGCAAGGAATCAAGGACTTGGTCAATAAAAGGTAATGGGAACTGGTTTTCTTATGTGGATTTGTTTAGTTCTCTATAATCAACACAAATTATTCATTTTTCGTTCTTCTTGCATACAGTGACCAATGGGCATAACCACTGACTATCAGAGATTGTGTGGATGAAATTTACATTCAATGGCTTATGGAACTCTTAGTTTACAATATATTTCAAGGATGGGTTCATTCAGTGTTGCATTTGGTGAATAAGAAAATAGGTATATTTTATGTAAATGTGGTGAGTGCACAGATCAAGGTGAATGCCCTTCGTATCTATGTATTGGCATGCAAAAGCCTCTTTTTTCTCTCATATTAGTTGAACCTGTCATTTTGTTTCTAAGGGATATAGATTTTGATTAATGTTTGGGGTTTTTCTAGATTCAATCTCAATCGGGACACTCTTATGGCTTGAGGCAGTAAGTATCAGCTCTGAAATGAAATCTTCAATGAGATTATCTTGGTTGGGTTTTTCCATTATGGAGTTTAGGAGATGGAATGTTGGATGAGTAAAAGATGGGAATTTTTAATGTATCTATTGATGGTATCATCATCTATCTGATCCTTAAAACATAGAGCTTTGACAACTATGATAAGAGGATAGACGCCACCCTCTTCTGGTTCAAATTTAGCCTAGAGGGGGATTTCATGGTCTGCACTCGGTTTGGCAGGGAGGATAGAGGAAAATATTCTTTGTAGTTATTCTATCAAATATCATCATAAATACTAGTATACAATTGATAAATGCATCAGTTGTAGCTAACCATGGTCTTCTCAAGATCATGGGGTGTCCTCCTAAGCGGGTTTTACGCTACAACACTAGGAAGTTCATCGGGTATTTCTAGGAGTCCAAGGAGATGAAAATGAATTCTAGAACCCCTTCTAGTCGTATTTTAGATCGTTCATACAGTTATAGCACATTGGAAATAGGTATAAGTTTGGTAATTCCAATCAGTTCTAGGTTCTCCTTGGTTATGATGTTTATCGAAACACCCAGATCAACCAATGTGTTTGGAATGATCATTTTTCTTATTTGGACTAGTACTGTTGGATTCCAAAGTTTTCCATATTTAGTAGGTGGGGTCTTTCCCAACATTAGTTATGATAGTTTTCCTACCACTTGGAATATGGGACGGTCCCTGGGTTTTCTACCAGGTTTTTTAACATACATCTCCCTAACCATTTTAGTGTAAATTGGGACATCTTTGATTGCTTGCAGCAACAAGATCCTAACACACATATTTTTCAATTCTACCAAAAATTTGAACTCGAGTTGTGGAGTAATTTTAGCTACGGCCAATATCTCTAGCTATGGTGGGTTTAGAGAAGTTTCGATGGTAAAAGTGGTAGGATCCTGGTCTTTAGTTTGGTTATCAGGAGTTTCATCTTGAATTGTATTGGATTGATGTTTCTCTTATTTCTCTTGGGTTGGAGATATTTCTCATGGTGAATTTTCTTCTTCATGATCTATGACGATGGGAAATGTTCTTGAATTTATTACTCTCCCGGATAGTTGGGGTTACAATGGAGGATTAATTGGTGGCACATTCGAGGGGAGTTGCAGTGGTTGTTGTTGTACATGTAATTGAGTTTGCATAGGGAGTTTTTTCCCTTAGAAAGGATATCCTCTCCATCCTTGAGACCATGGAAACGTTTGATTTGAGATGGCCACTGTGACCATGGTATGGGATAGTGAATCTGGGGAGGCTTAGGAAACTACCATGGAATTGCAGGATATTGTATTTGTTGTGGGAACTTTTGAGAATTATACATGTTAATCCTGACAGTGATGGGAAGAGTCTTGTCAGATGATCTTGTTCACAGATGCCACAGACTTCCACATTTTTGAGTGGGAATTCCTTGAGGGGATGCTTCTTTATGCATTTGGGACAAAATATTGATAGTGCTTTCTCTTCTTTAGCCTGCTTCTACTTTACTTGAAACACATCCAATTGTGAAGACAAAGAGCTAAGAATATCATTCTTAAAATTCTCAAATAGATTGTTGATTTTTTCTCTTGTTACTCTGCCATTGGTTGATGTTTGTATCCTGGTAGAAGTGTCTTGTCTTGGATCAAGTTCTTTGATGACCCTCTTGAACTCCTTAGGCATAGAGTGATTATGTCATTGTAAGGCTCCTTCAATATGTCTCATTTTCCCATTACATTCAGCATGTCTAAATAGTCATCTCTCATTCCCCAAATCAGGATTGTATTTAGGATTTCTTTGTCTGAGACGCTATGTTTAGACCTCTACAAATTATATTGGATGTTTTCAACATAATCCTCCAATGTCTCTTCTTTCTTTTGGGACATATTGAAAATTTCCTCCCTCTAGTCTCTCAATCTACAATAGTATTGATATTTCCCTAGAAAATTTTGTTTCATGTTGTCCTAAGAGGAGATAGAGTCACCACCGAAGCCCATAAACCACCTTAACATGGCTCCCTTCAAGGTGGTAGAGAACAAATTTAACTTCTGATCGTTTGGAGTGTAGTTGTAGCTCCGACACAAAATGTAAAATTCGAAAAGAAAGTTGTTTGAGTCTTTGTTGGTCAGCCTAGGGAAGTTTGAAAAAGTAGAAAGATGAATATTCTTCATTGGTGCTTGTATGAGAATGTCCCCAATGGGACATTCAAAAGTTCGAAACTGTATCATCTACATTTTTGTTCACCATGTGGTTCTGCCACAAGATAAGAAGTCTTTTCCAATATTTCTCGGGAACTTGTTTTCTAGCAACGAGGTTCTCTAGTTGTGGAGGGTATTAAAGTGGTTTCTTAGGATTTCCTACAACATTTCCTTGGTTTCGGATGGGGTTATCAAGAGGTTGGTTGACCTCTAGACTTATATCTTGACATTCCTGGTCTTTTATATATGTATTCCCTAGGCCTTCTGTTAGATATGGATATTCAACCTCTATTGTTGTTGCAGATGATTTGATGTGGGTAGAATACTGAGAATTAATCCCTTCACAAGACTTAGTCTTCCTAAATTTTGGTCCTGAGGTAGATGATTTTTCCTTTGAAACTATCTCTTGAATGAATTTTACCTATCCTTAATCTTGGTTATTTCTTCCTCCATGTCCCCTTCTACCTATTGGATTAGTATTTCTGAGGATATCACATTATTCTCCTCCTTTATTCATGCAACCTACATGTCCAGGGAACTTCTAGCATGCTCTAGTATTACAATGCATTAAAGAAAACAATCTCAGTTATACTCTTGTGCCCTTAATACCTTCCCGACAATGATGACAAAATGTTGGGTAGTTTAAATGTCTATTTAAAACAACTTAATCACTCAATACATTAATTACCAACCAAGGGTATGTCTTTTATTTTAGAGTTATCATACAATGTATATGTAGGAAACAATTTCTTATATGACACTAAATATCTACTGGTATGCATTCTTAAGCAAAAAACTCCAAGAATTAAACATGTGTTGAAAACTAGATCTCACTTGCTCAAATGACATACACTTGTTGAAAGTAAGACACATTTACTTGAATGTAAACACTCTTCACACTTTCTCTGTAATTGAAATCACACCGTTGAGACTAAACTCATGTTGGTAGAGGCAAATATTGTGCAAGAATGCATGGGGTGAGGCAAATATTGCTATAAAAGATGCCCCCTAATGTGTGAGGTCATAGGAGTATATGTGATGGACAAAATACATTATAAAAACCCAGAAGTGGAGTAATGGGGACCCAGCTGGAGGAACTAGTTGTTCATTACAATATGTACTGACTTTACATACATGGCTACCAATTTGAATTACACTGCAGATCCATGTGAAAATATACCAACAACTGTCGGTGGCCATGAATAGAAAAATAAAAATGTGATTGCATGCCAAACTTTTTCATAGTCACGAACAAGACCTAGTAGAACCAGTCTCAAAATCAATCTGAATATATTTGTATATAATGGAGTACAATATGATCTACCATGATCATTGAAGTCACACAGGTACTGATCCAATGAAAAGGAAGAAATATCTCAGGAAATTTGTGGCTACATACCAATGTCTTCAATTCTTCTACACAATCCACCAAAGGTGCAAGTCTACATCGTGTGAATAAAGGAGTTGAGGTCGAACACAATGAGACTTCATTTGATTACCGATCATTGAGGTATACCGTTAACAAACGCGAGACAACCTACCGATGATGAAAGTAGGTATCAAGGCACCAAGTACATTCTTATAAGTGTGAATAAAGGAGTCAGGGTCGAACAGTTGAAGAATACATTGATCATGATACATTGATGTATTCCCAACTGTTGATGGTGAGAGAACCTTACACTAATGACTGCAAGCCTCTAGGTACTCATAGGAATCTAGGTCTCATTTCCATAATAGATGAGTTGAATTCGATGGAAGGATACCTGCTGAAAGGAGAGAATTAAGGCATCTCTCATCATTCAGCATGAGGTACAAAGCATGAGCTTTATGATTTAGAGGAAATCAGACAAAGAACATGTTCACGAACCAACGAACCTATGCTCCTTTCGCATGTGCCAAGTGCAAGCAGTACAAGAAAAAGACCCTCTGAATAGCATCCAATGAGGAAAATTGTTGACAAAGGCGAGGAAACCACCAATAAGGATAATCAGATCCAAGACACTACATGAATCCCAATGTGTGAATAGATGTCTTGTTGTCGAACACAAGGGAAACCACCCAATCAATGACCAATGATGAAATGTTGACTGTTGGGTTCAAGGTTACCTACCAATGAGGAAAGTAGGATGAAGGTGCGTAATAGGACTACAACATCATGTGATTCTGAGACAAACTGAGGCTATGGTCGGCATGCAAAGTCAAGAATTCTGACGAATGGTTGACACAGGTTGATAGACATCCTTTGAACAAGAGCATGAAACATATGGAAGACTCTGGTAGCATAGACTCAATGATGAAACCATAGGTGGTGACTAAGCGCTAAGCCAAATGAGTGCTTAATCTCTTATTGATATTGACGGTCATGTTTTGTTTGCACGCTTGAGATGGACGGTTCTCGTTCATTTCGGGACGTTGATGTTTTGGGACTCAGGTCTTTTCATTCTTCCAACTCTTTCAGAACAAATTCCACTTAAGTGTCTATCAGCACTCCCTGATTGATAAACTTCATATGTCTAGGATTTGGGACCGTAGACTTAGGAACAACGGATCTCCCGCTCTCTGGGTATTTGACTATTTGTGTCTTAGGCCTTCAAAGCGTTGGGTAGTTTTTTCGGTAGGAGAAGCTAGATATCCCCGAAGGATGTACTCTCGTAGTGATGTAGCTTGTTGACATCACTAGTAGAGTGACTACCACGTGTCACCATGATTTGTGACTTTTACAGTCCTTATGTGCCACATTGACCTTGACACTTGTCACCATTTGATTGGGCCACGTGTCATATTCATTTTTTTCCACATGTCTTACTTCGTGACTTCGAAAAATCATGGCTTAGAGAGTTTTGACACTTTTGTATTGTCCTTCGATTATTTTCAAAGTGCCAAATAGATCTACCACTGTATATTTTCAACTGTCTTGATCCTATGGCCTTCATTTATTCTAGAACTCCGGGGTTCGGGAGTTCTTGGTTTATCTGAGTTTTTTATCATTGGAGTAGGTCAAGGCCAGAGTTGACCACCTTTTTCCATGGAGTTCTCTTAATATACCAACGGTTAAAGAAAGTTTGTGACTTCACAGCTTCGGCCTTTGGGTAAACTTAACTATTTTAGACTCCTTTTTGCCGGAGTGGTCAGCACTGAATTTCACTGGAGTTCTGACTTCAAGGCATCACCCTTCGAGTAAATTCACCTATTCTAGACTCTTTTTCTCTAGAGTGGTCAACGTCGTAGTTGACAGACGTTCATGACTTCGGGGCTTCGGCCTTCGGGTAAATTTACATGTTCTAGACTCCTTTTCATCACAATGCTCAGTGTCGAAGTTGACCGGAGTTCGTTACTTCAGGGATTCGACCTTTGGGGATTCAACCTTCAGGTAAATTTACATGTTCTAAACCCCTTTTCACTAGAGTGTTCAGCATCGTATTTGACCACCTAATCCAACAGCTCGTGTTGCTCCCGAGGAGATCTTAGATCAACGATCTACATGAGTTATTTTAATTTGACACTCCAAGATATTGTGTCTTACACTGTCCTTCCACTGAACTCGATCATATGGTTGAGAATTCATCCAAAGTACCTCCTTGATCTAACAGCTGGCAACATCATTTGAAGCTCCTGCTTCAGATCTGACGGTTGAGATTTAATCCTTCCCAAGCTCTAAATTCACCTCAATCTAATGATCCAGGATTGTCCCGAAATAAGAATGAATGACTCATATGCGTCATCTCTTTTAATCTTATATTTAATGTTCTTCCTTCTGATCTTTGGGTTTAAATTGGATTATTTTTCACTTGTTGAAATCAATGAAAATATCGTACCACTGTGTCCAACAAGAATACCGAGAAAAAGGTGTCAAAAATATGTCATTTTCTAAAACCCAATAGGTTGGTCCCTACATATTTTTGAGTTGGTGCTCAGTTAAATTGATTGGTGTCTCCATCAAGTTGGTGCCTGCAAATATTGTAACAGTAGGTTGGTGCCTACATGAGTTTATAAAGATAGTTTTTATGGTTTTCTCTCGATTAGGTTTCCATGTTAAACTATGTGCATTGTGATTTGATTTTATAAGTGATTATTGTTTCTCATATAATGAATGATTGATGAATGGTTAAATAAAGTAAAAATTATCTTATCTGAGTCTACCCCCCTCAATATAACCATAAGTTCAACAATTGGTATCAGATCAGGTTCCTTCAGAAATAGTTTAACCATTGGAAGGAATATCTTGAGAAAATATGTATTGTAAGGAAGGTCTCCCTATAAATAGAGATCCTTTGTTCAATGGAACAAACTATGCATCATGGAGTATAAGAATGAAGATATATTTGAAGTCCCTTGGGTTTGGTATTTGGGAACCAGTCACGAATGGTTATACAGATGAAGCTAGGAATGAGTCAAGTCACAATAGATGTCATCTTGAGTGGCCTATCATATTCTGAGACTGCCAAGGTAATGCAATGTAAATTAGATAACAATATTTGGGACAAGATACAAAAAAAATATGAAGAGAGATCTGGTGATTGTTCTAGATGTGAGTCAAATACAGAAGTGCAATTTGTGAGAAATATAAAAGGAGGACTTGGAAAATACAAAGTTAATCTACCTATTCAGGCCACACCAACCTCCCTTTACTTTTACTTTTACAAGCAAAAGGAAAGGCCTCCCATACTAAAAATTTCAACTATAATGCCCAATCCTCTACTACTTGAACCTAATGTTAATTCCTTGTCTACATCGAGGGAGTTGGGGGATTGATCTTGATTGATTATTTTCTTTGATGGAGGTTCAATATCTCTTTTGATATTATGATTTCAAATTTATTCATAATGCTTCCTAGCCTATGACGTTTCATTGACATTTGTATGATGGAATTGACATGTTATCTTTGGACCATTTTTAGATTCCAAAGTTCTTGATGACCCTATGTGGCTACATGATTTTCTGATATGTTACATGTCTTGAATTATTTTGATTTTGTCTATTAATCATTTTTTTGAATAACTTATTCAAAGTATTCATACTCTTGATTTCATGTTGTGCCTAACATATTCATCTTTATACTCTCATATATTGATCAACTATTAACTTGAATCACAAGGTCACTAATCCTTTATATGTGTTGGATATTAGATGCATGCAACTATCATGACATTTATCTACACCAATATTGATCATAGATGATTTCCTTTGAGAAACATCTCCTCTTCATTTTCTTCGTTATGCAAAAAAAATTGTACTCATCAATAAGTTTACTTGAAGTCATAGAATATAATGTTTATGACATATTGGAAAGTCTCCTTTTAATCGCATGGATGATCTCATTCTTATATTTTGTAGGAGTATGTTCTCAAGGCCACTTCATGTACGTGAATTCTCCATCCAAGATATGCATGTGGGGGAATCTCTTGATCCTTATCTAGAACCTTGACCTTGATCCTTACCAGGTTTTCCCTTCGCAGGAAGAAAATTACCCTGGATTATTGTTTCCATGAGGTCCTAAGCTTCCAAGGCTACTTGATCCATATTTCCTACAGACATTTCCCAAGTCTCTTCGGATTGATATCTACTAGGATATTCTTTTGGCCTTCCCTCTCTCCAGAAATCTAGGCCCAAGGAATATTGATCTTTCCCCTTGTTTTCGACTATTATTTTCTCTTACCAATTCTCATAGATGGATTTTTCTTGTCGAGATATTTCCAATGACTATAACCATACTTAAATCCTAGTTACAGATCAAAATTTATGGCATCCCAAAGTTTCCTAAGTCTTCACTAACCTTTTCCACCTCACTGTCAGGTGACATCCACATGGATCCCTCTCTCTTGTTCCATCCAATGTAGAAATGATGTGGCACCCACCACCTGTCCTCATCATCTTTGGGATTTGTTATGAGGAAAATCTCTCTATGGCTAGGGGAAAACCACAACAGACAAAAATTATTGCATAAATCAACTCTATTCTCAAGTACACTATATAACCAAATGTGCTAGAAAGACGAGATAAAAGGCCTACCTCGTACAGACGTTCAATGAAGTCCACCATTGAGCACTTGACCCAAAGCAATATACCTACAACTAGTCCTCAACAACCAAGAAACGCAACCATATGGTGATAACATATGATGTTATCACATTCAATAGCATAATCCATTAAAATTCATAACAAATATTCCCATGGAATAATAATTCAAATATTTTCAAGATATCAATTGGATGAGAAAAGAGTATTTCTATTAAGATATAATCAGTAGAAGTGAATAAGTTACAGACTTTTGTGTTGGCACGGTTTGGAACCGAGAAACTAAGTTCCTTATATTTGTACCTCCACCACTTCAATCATCCACCAAAGGCAAGCTCATATAAGAGATACAATGGATTTCTCACTCAATAAGGGAAGAGATTGGGGGTTGAATAATGTCTTTAGACTTAAAGGATAAAGGGATGCAGACTCAATGTGAAGTGAATAATTCCTCCAGAGTAACTTTGCTCTCAAAGTTGAATTCTTTCTCCTCTTTTCCATAGCTCAAAATTGGCCCATTTATAGCCTTCAAGGGGAATTGAAGGGCCGAKTCGGAACGTTTCCAATATATGGAAGTCCAAGGATCATTGATCTCCTGCCGTGACATGGAAACCYGGCACCATTTTTCAATTTTGGGCACATTTCYCGATGTACACATGATGTAGTGGTGCAACCTATGTATACGCATGTTGTATAGTAGGCAAGGTGCGTATATGTGGAAAATATGTATTTTTAGCTTTGGGATTTGTAAAAATTGATGACAAGTCTGCATAGAGAAATGGAAAAAGGCCTTTTGTGCAAGACTTCATGGGGTGAGGAAAATATTTCTATAATAGATGCCCCCTAATGTGTGAGGTCATAGGAGTATCTGTGATGGTTGAAATACATTATAAAAACCCAGAAGTGGAGTAATGGGGACCCAGTTGGAATAACTAGTTTCTCATTACAATATGTACTGACTTTGCATACATGGTTTCCAATTTGAATTACACTGCAGATCCATGTGAAAATATACCAACAACTATCGGTAGCCATGAATAGGAAAATACAAATGCAATTACATGCCAAAGTTTGTCATAGTCATGAACAAGGCCCAGTAGAATCAGTCTCAAAATCAATCTAAAGATATTTGTATATAATGGAGTACAATCTAATCTCCCATGATCACTGAAGTCACATATGTATTGGTCCAATGAAAAGGAAGCAACATCTCAGGAAAGTTGTGGCTACATACTAATGTCTTCAAGTCTTCTACACAATCCGCCAAAGGTGCAAGTCTACATCATGTGAATAAAGGAGTTGAGGTTGAACACAATGAGACTTTGGTTGATTACCGATCATTGAGGTATACAGTTTCAAATGCGAGACAACCTACTGATGATGAAAGTAGGTATCAAGGCACCGAGTACATTCTTACAAGTGTGAATAAAGGAGCTGGGGTCGAACAGTTGAAGAATCCATCGATCAGGAGACATTGATGTATTCCCAACTGTCAATGGTGAGAGAACCCACCACTAATGATTGCAAGCCTCTAGGTACTCATAAGAATCTAGGTCTCGTTTCCATAATAAATGAGTTGAAGTCGATGGAAGGAGAGTCGTTGAAAGGAAAGCATTAAGGCATATCTCATCATTCAGCATGAGGTACAAAGCATGAGCTTGACACTTTGGAGGAAATCAGACGAAGAACATGTTCATGAACCAACAACCTTGTGCATTTTTCGCATGTGCCAAGTGCAAGCGGTACACAAAAAATACCTCTAAATAGAATCCAATGAGGAAAATTATTGACAAAGGCGAGGAAATCACCAATAAGGCTAATCGCATACAAGACACTGCATGAATCCCAATGTGTGAATAGATATCTTACCATTGAACATAAGGGAAACCACCCAGTCAACGACCAATGATGAAATGTTGGTTGTTGGGTTCAAGGTTACCTACCAATCAGGAAAGTAGTATGAAGGTGCATAATAGGACTACATCGTCATGTGATTCTGAGACAAACTAAGGCTATGGCCGACAGTCAAAGTCAAGAATTCTGAGGAATGGATGACACAGGTTGATAGACATCCTTTGAACAAGAGCATGAGACATATGGAAGACTTTGGCAGCATAGACTCAATGATGAAACCATAGGTGGTGACTAGGCACTAACCCAAATGAGTGCTTAATCTCTTATCGAGATTGGCGGTCATGTTTTTTTTGCACGTTTGAGATGGACGGTTCTCGTTCATTTCGGGACATTGATGTTTTGGGACTCAGTTCTTTGCAATATTCCAACTCTTTTGAGAAAATTCCACTGAAGTGTGTATCAACACTCCCTAATTGATAACCTTCATATGTCCAGGATTTGGGACCGTGGAGTTAGGCACGAAGGATCTTTCGCTCTCTGGGTATTCGGTTATTTGTGACTTAGGGATTCAAAGATTTGGTTAGTTTTGTCGGTAGGAGAAGCTGAATATCCCCGAAGGATGTACTCCCGTAGTGATGTAGCTTGTTGACATCATTGTTTATGTGGCACTAGTTGAGTGACTGCCACGTGTCACCATGATTTGTGACTTTTAAAGTCCTTATGTGCCACATCAACCTTGACACTTGTCACCATTTAATTGGGCCACGTGTCATAGTCATACTTTTCCACATGTCTTACTTCGTGACTTCGACACTTCGTGGCTTAGAGATTTTTGGCACTTTTGTATTATCCTTCGATTATTTTTGAAGTGCCAAAAAGATATACCACCGTAGATTTTCAATTGTCTTGATCCTATGGCCTTCATTTATTCTGGAACTCTGGGGTTCATGAGTTCTTGGTTTATCTTAGTTGTTTATCGTCAGAGTAGGTCAAGGCCAGAGTTGACCACCTTCTTCCTTGGAGCACTCTGAATAGATCAACGATTACTGAAAGTTTGTGACTTCACAGCTTCGGTCGTTGGGTAAACTTACCTATTTTAGACTCCTTTTCGTCGAAGTGGTCATCATTGGAGTTGACTGGAGTTATGACTTCGGGGCATCGCCCTTCGATTAAATTCACCTGTTCTAGACTCTTTTTTTCCAAAGTGTTCAATGTCGTAGTTGACTGAAGTTCATGACTTCGAGTCTTTGGCCTTGGGGTAAATTTACCTGTTCCAGACTCCTTTTCATCATAGTGGTCAGCGTCGAACTTGACCAGAGTTCATGACCTTGGGAATTCATCCTTTGGGGAAACTTACCTATTCTAGACTCCTTTTCACTAGAGTGGTCAGCATCATATTTGACCACCTAATCCAATGGCTCATGTTTCTCCCGAGGAGATCTTAGATCAACAGTCTGCATGAGTTATTTTAATTTGAGACTCCAAGATATTGTGTCTTAAACTGTCCTTCCACTAAACTCGATCATATGGTCGAGAATTCATCCAAAGTACCTCCTTGATCTAACGGTTGGCAAGATCATCTAAAGCTCCTGCTTCAGATCTGACGATTGAGATTTAATCCTCCCCAAGCTTTGAATTCACCTTGATCTAACGATCCTGGATTGTCCCGAAATAAGAATGAACGACTCCTATGCGTCATATATTTTGAGATTCTATTTAATGTTATTCATTTTCAGCTTTGGGTTTATATTGGATTATTTTGCACCTTTGTGAAATCAATGAAAATATCATACCACTATGTCCAACAAGAATACCGAGAAAAAGGTGTCAAAAATATGTCATTTTCTAAAACCCAACAGGTTGGTCCCTACATCGTTTTGAGTTGGTGCTCAGTTAAATGGATTGGTTTCTCCATCAAGTTAGTGCCTGCAAATATTGTAACAACAGGTTGGTGCCTACATGAGTTTATAAAAATAGTTTTTTATGGTTTTCTCTCAATTAGGTTTCTATGTTAAACTATGTGCATTGTGATTTGATTTTATAAGTGATTATTGTTTCTCATCTAATGAATGGTTAAATAAAGTAAAAATTATCTTATCTGAGTCTACCCCCCTCAATATAACAATAAGTTCAACAATTGGTATCAAATCAGGTTCCTTCATAAAGAGTTTAACCACTGGAAGGAATATCTTGAGAAAATGTGTATTGTAAGGAAGGTCTCCYTATAAATAGAGATCCTATATTCGATGGAACAAACTATGCATCATGGAGTATAAGAATGAAGATACATTTGAAGTCCCTTGGGTTTGGTATTTGGGAACCAATCACGAATGGTTATACAGATGAAGCTAGGAAGGATTCAAGTCRAAATAGATGTCATCTTGAGTGGTCTATCATATTCTGAGAMTTCTAAGGTAATGAAGTGTAAATTAGCTAAGAATATTTGGGACAAGCTACAMAAATTTTATGAAGAGAGATCTGGTGATTGTTCTAGATGTGAGTCAAATACAGAAGAAGCACAATTTGTGAGAAATATAAAAGGAGGACTTGGAAAATGCAAAGTTAAGCTACCTATTCAGGCCACACCAACCTCCCTTTACTTTTACTTTTACAAGCAAAAGGAAAGGTCCCCCATACTAAAAATTTCAACTCTAATGCCCAATCATCTACTACTTGAACCTAATGTTAATTCCTTGTATACATCTAGGCAGTTGGGGGATTGATCTTGATTGATTATTTTCTTTGATGGAGGTTCAATATCTCTTTTTATATTATTATTTCAAATGTATTCGTGTTGATTCTTAGCCTATGACTTTTCATTGACATTTGTATGATGGAATTGACACGTTATCTTTGGACCTTTTTTAGATTCCAAAGTGCTTGATGACCCTATGTGGCTACAGGGTTTTCTTATCTATTACATGTCTTGAATGATTTTGAGGTCGGATATTATTCATTTTTATGAATAACTTATTCAAATTATCCATACTCTTGATTGCATGTTGTTCCTAACATATTCATATTTATACTCTCATATATTGATCAACTCTTAACTTGAATCACAAGGTCAATAATCCTTTATATGTGTTGGATATTAGGTGCATGTGACTATCATGTCATTTATCTACACCAATATTGATCATAGATGATTTGCTTTGAGAAACATCTCCTCTTCATTTTCTTCGTTATGCAAAAAACATTGTACTTATCAATAAGTTTACATAAAGTCATGGAATATAATGTTTATGACATATTGGAAAGTCTCCTTTTAATCGCATGGATGATCTCATTCTTATATTTTGCAGGAGTATTTTCTTAGGGCCACTTCATGTATGTGACTTCTCCATCCATGAGATGCATGTGAGGGAATCTCTTGATCCTTACTAGGTTTTCCCTTCGCAAGAAGAAAATTACCTTGGATTATTGTTTCCATGAGGTCCTAAGCTTCCAAGGCTACTTGATCCGTATTTCCTACATAAATTTCCCAAATCTCTTCGGATTGATATCTATTGGGATCTTATTTTTGCCTTCCCTCTCTCCAGAAATCTAGGCCCAAGGCATATTGAGCTTTCCCTTTCTTTTTGTCTATTATTTTCTCGTACCAATTCTCATAGATGGATTTTTCTTGTCGAGATTCCAATGACTATAACCATACTTAAATCCTAGTTACGGATCAAAAGTTATGGTATCCCAAAGTTTTCTAGGTCTTCACTAACCTTTTCCACCTCACTATCATGTGAAATCCACATGTCTCCCTCTCTCTTGTTCCATCCAACCTAGCAATGATGCGGTACCCACCACCTCTCCTCATCATCGTTGGGATTTGTTACGGGGAAAATCTCTCTATGGCTAGGGGAAAACCACAAAATATGTAAATGACTGCATAAATCAGCTCTATTCTCAAGTATGTTGTATAAACAATTGTGCTAGCAAGACAAGATAAAAGGATTACCTTGTCCAGACGTTCGATGAAGTCCACCATTGAGCACTTGACCTAAAGCAATATACGTGCAACTAGTCCTCAACAACCAAGCAACGCAAGCATATGGTGATAATATATGATGTTATCACATTCAATAGAATAATCCATTAACATTCATAACAAATACACCCATGGAGTAATAATTCAAATATTTGCAAGATATCAATTGGACGAGAAAAGAGTATTTATATTAAGATATAATCAACATAAGTGAATAAGTTATAGACTTCTGTGCCGGCACGGTTCAAAACTGAGAAACTAAGTTCCTTCTATTTGGGCCTCCACCACTTAAATCATCCACCAAAGGAAAGCTCATAAACAGAGACAATGGAGTTCTCACTCGATAAGGGAAGAGATTAGGGGCTGAACAATGTGTTCAGACTTAAAGGATAAAGGGATGCAGACTCAATGTGAAGTGAATAATTCCTCCGGAGTAACTTTTCTCTCAAAGTTGAATTCTTTCTCCTCTTTTCCATAGCTCGTAATTGGTCCATTTATAGCCTTCAAGGGGAATTGAAGGGCTGAGTCGAAATGTTTCCATTATATGGAAGGCCAAGTATCATTGATCTCTTGTCGTGACATGGAAACCCAACACCATTTTTCAATTTTTAGCATGTTTCCCGATGTACGTGGGATGTAGTGGTGCAACCTGCGTATACGCATGTTGTATAGTAGGAAAGGTGCATATATGTGGAAAATTTGTATTTTTAGCTCTGGGATTTGCAAAAATGGATGACAAGTCTGCATAGGGAAATGGAAAAAGGCCTTTTGTTCAAGACACCATGGGGTGAGGCAAATATTGCTATAACAGATGCCCCCTAATGTGTGAGGTCATAGGAGTATCTGGGATGGCCGAAATACATTATAAAATCCCAGAAGTGGAGTAATGGGGACCCAGCTAGAAGAACTAGTTGTTCATTACAATATGTATTGACTTTGCATACATGGCTGCCAATTTGAATTACACTGCAGATCCAAGTGAAAATATACCAACAACTTTCGGTGGCCATGAATAGGAAAATACAAATGCGATTACATGCCAAAGTTTGTCATAGTCACGAAGAAGGCCCAGTAGAACCAGTCTCAAAATCAATCTGAAGATATATGTATATAATGGAGTACAATTTGATCTCCCGTGATCATTGAAGTCACACAAGTACTGGTCCAATGAAAAGGAAGCAACATCTTAGGAAAGTTGTGGCTACATACTAATGTCTTCAAGTCTTCTAAACAATCCACCAAAGGTGCAAGTCTACATCGTGTGAATAAAGGAGTTGAGATCGAACACAATGAGACTTCATTTGATTATCGATCATTGAGGTATACCGTTAACAAACATGAGACAACCTACCGATGATGAAATTAGGTATCAAGGCACCAAGTACATTCTTACAAGTGTGAATTAAGGAGTCGGGGTCGAACAGTTGAAGAATCCATCGATCAGGAGGCATTGATGTATTCCCCATTGTCGATGGTGAGATAACCTGCCACTAATGACTGCAAGCCTCTAGGTACTCATAGGAATCTAGGTCTCATTTCAATAATAGATTAGTTGAATTCGATGGAAGGAGAGCATTAAGGAATCTCTCATCATTCAGCATGAGGTACAAAGCATGAGCTTGATGATTTGGAGGAAATCAGATGAAAAACATGTTCATGAACCAATAACCCTGTGCATCTTTTGCATTTTCCAAGTGAAAGCGGTACACAAAAAATACACTCTAAATAGCATCTAATGAGGAAAATTATTGACTAAGGCAAGGAAACCACAAATAATTCTAATTGTATCCAAGACACTACACGAATCCCAATGTGTGAATAGATGTCTTACCATCGAACACAAGGGAAACCACCCAGTCAATGACCAATGATGAAATGTTGACTATTGGGTTCAAGGTTACCTACCAATGAGGAAAGTAGGACGAAGGTGTGTAATAGGACTACAACATCATGTGATTCTGAGACAAACTGAGGCTATGGTCGACATGCAAAGTCAAGAATTCTAAGGAATGGTCGACACAGGTTGATATACATCCTTTGAACAAGAGCATGAGACATATGGAAGACTCTGGCAGCATAGACTCAATGATGAAACCATGAGATGCAGGAGCCATCAATAAATCTCCCCATGGAGACTGGAAGAGTAACCAGTTGGTGGAGAAAACTCTATGTAACGAGCTCAACTTCCTAAGGCCATGCTAAACCCAAAATTATGATGACAAGTGGACTCAATAAATTTATTCTATGTTCAAAGGTGACATGACTGCTGCCAATATAAGATAATACTCCCTTCCTACCCATATTTTTTTTGTTTTTTCATAATCAAATGAATTCTATGATACAGAGGAGGAAACGAGTGTCACAAGTAAAAAAAACTAGTTCCAGCAGTGGAACATAACTATGCTCAATGCAAGGAGGTTCATGTGGGAGATGGACACTCAGGGGAATGTTCCCTCCTGGGTATAGGGTGTCAAGTTGCAAAGGATATAAATGAGTCTTTTCTTGGTTGAGGACGAAAAATTGTTGAGGGAAACGGTTTATAACACAAAGCGAGAACCAGATATAGGCTCAATACTGAAAGAAAAGGAATGAGATGCAATCACAACTTAACGCCAAAGAATGTCCTTTTTCATAATATTGGTCTACTTGGTGTGAAAAATAGATAAACTTGTACCAAATAGACGTTCTTTCAAATCCAATTTATGAGTGTGAAAGAGATATGTTCACTCGACAATCTTTTCACTTTTTGAAAATGAGTCGTAAAAGAGATTAAATCAAACTCAGTTGGGAGTCCTATAGGTATAGGTCATCATGTTTATGAGTGATAAATGAGGATCATCATAAAGTCATGTATTAGCTATAAGGGACTCCTGGTCCAATGGAAAAAATATCTACATGGGCACCAAATGGAGCATAGGATCTAACTAGGGTACCCATGTTTGGTAAGTCTCTACCATTTGATAACGACATGTCTTGTAGCAGATGGAGGGTTCTATGTTGCTAAAAAATGGGTTTGTACCCAAGGCATATGAGGGACAGTTATAGGACAATGCAAGTGTGCATGATGGAATGGATACCTTTCCTATATGTTGGGTAGCGAAAATACCTATCTGTAGTTACGAACAGTCAATATAACGCTAAGAACCACAAGAATCCCTGTAGAAAACTACAAAAATCAACTCAATCCATTGTTTTATTAGTCTATTAGGAGAAAATATGATCCAAAACTATGTAAAGTGGGTAAAAACTGCTATAAATAGTAACCAAAACCAAATTTTACTATGTCATTTGACTTTTTTACCCAAATAGTGAAAATTGGACCAAATTACCTTCGATCTTCAACTATTGATTGCGGGAGCATCGAGTGATGGAATCAGAGACCATCTGGACCAGGTAATTCCTCTTCCCCTCCTCTTCCTTTCTAGAGGATGACATTTTTTATTTATGTTTCAAAATTTGAGTTATTTAAGGCGCAAATTAGGTATTTAGGTGTACGCGGGCTACCACTCATCGAGTCGCGTATACGTGAGGTTATACGTGAATGTGTAAAGTACAAACCACGTGTACTCATCCATATACATGACTTTGAATGCTACAATCCGTGTACAATTCCATAAACAAGGTTTTTGATGGTCGCTAACTCAAAAATTGATGTTTCTCTAGCAGGATGGTGCTAGAATGGAGGGAAAGGGAACATGAGGAGATATATGTTGTTTTGGAAAGGGATTCGGGGGCCCAAATGGCCTTGAAAATATGAGATTTGTACAAATTTTGGGCACTCAAAGGGATGAGGTATGTTGGCACAGGGGAAGACCTAGGGTTCAATGCTACAACAGTGCACCAAGAAAACCCTAACTATCGGCCCTTTCGAAAACACCTGTGAAGCAGATGAAGTCTCACCCGAGGTAGAGGCAGGGGTGGTTGTAGGACTCAAGTGTCTACAACCTTAGTTGAGAGATAGATCTGTGATTATAATACTTAACAGAGCACTTAGCATCAACAGTTCATCAATATTTAACCAATAACTACTGTGCAGATAGAACAAAGCATCACATCATTCACTCAGATATAATGTATTTAAGCACTTTATCATAAAAAAGTGGGTTATATCTAGCATATCAAGCACTAAGCACCTTCATATAGGTTAGATATAACATTCTTACACATCATTAGCACAAAGCATAAGCAGATTTATCTATCTTTATCAAAGCACCTAGCAAGAGAAGTTATAAACACATCAAGACAAGAACAAAGAAGAACAACACAGTGTTTATGTGGTTCACCCCCACCCTGGGGCTACGTCCACCAACTCTTCTTCTTTATTTTCTTCATTCAATCGGTTACAAGCATAGAGCCTCAAAACCCTACTTCATCTAGGACAGGAGATATGCGCACCTCGCTAGTCCTCCTTCCTTACGTTACAACACAAAGCCTTCACGATCTCCTACAATGACTTGCACTTATCTCTACAAGTCTCATACAGTATGCACAAATCCTTACAAATATTGATCACATAGATCCCACTCTTAGCACTTAGCCAACTTGCACAACACTTGCGCACTATTCCACTACTTCTTACATTGCCTAGAATTCTATTTATACATACAAAATAGGCCTAAACATGGGTAAACCCATGGGCCGACATCCCATTCTCGTTACATATTCCCAAATCCTAAAAAGGACCCAAAAAGGTTTTGAGATCCCGTGATCTCCACTTCATCTTGAGCTCCTCCTTCGACAGGCTATCGAAGTCCCAAAATAGGTCAAACTTGACCAGATCCCTCAAAACTTGGTCAAGGGCCAACAGGCCCCCAACACTCACCTGTGACTCATCCCGAGTCACTTTGATGTGGGAAGTTATGCTTTGAACACTTTGATCTTGGATTGAACTGCTTTGACTCACTTATGTGCTACAAGATCTTGTTCAACAAACTCTTGAATGATTGCATCATTCACAGGTCCTTCCAAGCGTTGTTCTGTTGTGATGCTAACTTGCTCTAGTTCTACTCCTTGTCTGTCTATCTCTGTAAACAGCTGATAGGCCTTATCTTGCATAGGTTGGAGTTTCTTAGTTATATCCATAACTATTCTCTGGATAGTATGGATTTTTTATTGGGCGGTTCGCTTTTCTTGAGATATTTTCATTCTCTCCATAGCTATCAAGGCTTTCAATTGCACCTGTAGTGTTTCTGCATGCTACTTCACTTCCTGGAGTTGGGACTCAAGTGCCTACAACTCTAGGTTCTCGGTGATTTTCTCATATGTCTGGGCACTGCGATCAGTGAATTTCTTGCATTCTAAGGCAAGGGCCTTTAGCCTTACAACTGTGCTCCTGGGAGTTTCTTCTCTTTGGTCCTTTACCTTCTATGGGGTATCAGGTACAGTGCATATTTCTAGGTATGTGATGTGTTGTTGCAGCTATTGGATCACGTCTTCAAGTTGCGCTACTTGGTTCGTGACTTGATCCTCTGCCTTTACTTATGCGATAGTCACAGATCGTAGTGCTCTGTTGACCTCTTCCTTCACTTCAAGTTGTTCGGTGAGAAACTGTTCCCTGCCTTGCTATAGCTATGCCTTTTCTTCATCAAACATTGTTCTCATAGATGAAGCCTGTACACCTACAAATAATCCTCTCTTCGACATGACTCTTTCAGTCATCAAGTCGAGGAGTACTTTCGTCACTGATTCTTTGACTGCGGTGAGATCCTCGGACATACATGATCGAGATGGAAATTCTCAGTTTAGAGGGTAACTTATACACTGTAATAGAATAGAAGGACAGATTATGATTATTACTATGAGAAAACAACTTAGTCTGCGAGCTCAAATTCTCAGTTCGAAAAAGTGTTCTCGTTACTTGGTGCAACGGGATAAATAGGTAACTTGACAATGGGTCACTTGCAATGAGTATAAGGCCTTCATTAACTCTATTCAATCTGTTATGCCACGGTCCAATGGTCTAGTGGTGAACCATAAATTCCTTTCTACCCGTTCGGAGAGTCGCTCGAATGGTTATAATGTCCCCAATGGCTATATTTCTTCTCCATGGTGAAGTACGATGTGTTGTTGTTATGATATCCCAGCGAAGATCCCATTTTGCAAATTTTCCTTCTGTGAGGTTCCCTCTGGAGCCTTCTGCAACTTATCAATATTGGCTCTCTCTTTAATTAACTTTCTATCCTTCTTTCCAGTGAGCTTCATCTCGGTATTCCTTTTTCCATTCTGATTTTTGTCTTCTTTTGGCATAGTCACTTTGCGTTGAAGAGATTCTTCCCTAGGGTTCTAGGATAATTCTTATTCTTTGTCTAGGATAGGTACTTCAATATTTTGTGGATCCTTTAGTGTTCTTGCAACTTCGACATCTAGGTCTCTAGTGTTAAATAGCTTTGATCTGATCTCATGTTCTTCAATCAAGTGTGCAATCCTTCTAGTCATGAAATATTTTAACTCTTGTTTCTTCTATTCCAAAACTTCTTCGTCTTCCTTTCATCTGGCTTGATCTCTGTCGATCCAAGGTTTTCCTAGTAACATGGTAAATGGGGAGTTGTTCTCAGTAAATTTAATAATCTCAAAATATTCTTTTGTTGAAGTTCCATTAACAGTCATAGGTATCTGAGGGATCCTTCCATATAGGTTTATCATCTTTCCTGTGAATAACCATATTCCTCCTACTAAAGGGATCATAGCAGGATTCCCTGTATCTTCCCAAGTTCTCTCTGTCATCATGTTCACCTATGTTTCCTTATCTAGAACACAGTCAATGTCAAAGTCTCATATTCTTGCTTCAATGCATTATTTTTCCTTGAATAACTATGATAATATGACATGTCAGTGGTCGGTTTCTTTCATTTGTAGCAATACTTTATCTGATTCTTTCTAGGGTTCTGCTATTTTTGGATTTTCCTTAGGGTTTTCTTTATTCAGATTCATTCATTCCATCTTAGCAATCATTCTAGGGAAATCCAACACTTCATGGTCCATAGATTTAAAACAAATACAACTAGGTCATTTCCCAGGGCATTCCTTAGCAAGATGTCTCGGTCTTCTACAACTGTAACAGAGGTTTAATCCTCTCTTTCATTTAATTGATCCCCAACCTTTCTTGTACTATACGCTAGGCTGATAGGAGATAACCTTCAAAAACATCTTTTTGGGATCCTGCATCCATTTGTTAGTCCAAACATTCTTCCTATGCATAGGTATAACATATATTTCACTATTCTTATCATATCTACTCATATCAAACCTTCTTTCATATATTAATACCCTAGTTTTCAAGCTAGAACAAAATCTATCAAGCACACCTAGATTCATACTTTAGAAAAACGAATTTCCAATAAACTTACTTTTTCAGAGCACAAAGCTTCTAGATCTAGAAATTTTCACTATTTTTACCTTTATCAGAGCACAGAGCTTACAAATTGGTGTTCCTAAGTTTATACTTTAAGGCTTTAAAGTATACCTTCAAGGCATCCAAAAATGATAGAGAGAGTTAAGGGATAAAAAATGTTGGTTTTATAAGGGGTAAGCTATGGTTGGTTTATTAACTGTCTATGACGAGCTCCCCAGTGTTCCTGGATACTAATATCTCTCTCAATTATTGCCCTTGAACATTCCAAATCAAACCAGTTGTTGGTTGTCTATAAGATGGTGTTAAATAAATTTAAAGCAATGCTTGTTTGATCTGATAGGTTGGGCTCTATATTGGGTTGTCTTGTAACGGGTATAGTCATGAGGGATAAAGTTTTAAAAGATCAATTTCTTTGTTTTCAAAGTTTGTTATTTCTATTTCGAAATATGTAAGAAGAACGTCAAAAAGTTGAATTAATCGTATTGCAAAATTAAAGTTCATTTCCTGTATATGATTTAAATTTTAAAGAGAAAATATGCATGAAATGAAAGAAAAACATAGAGTTGTTAAACAATGTGAGGAATTAATTAAAGAGGAATCTCACTTTGCGATAGAAGAAGAAAATAGACAGGAAAACTTTGATGAAGCATGTGATATTGAAACCTAAGAAATTCACAGGTATTGTACTTGCTAATAGCCAATACAGAGGAAAAAATGTAAACGATTAGATGACTAAAATAATTAATCACCACAGTAGGGGTTGTACTAAATTGCAGCTAAGCATTTATCAGAGATATATATGAAAAGCATGAAACATCAGAGAAGCACAAAAGTCAAACTCAACAAGATCTGGAATCTTCAATCTGCAATCGTATTAATTCTAACAAATGAAAATCTCCTTTTTTTTCATACAATCCACGCAAAAAAAATCCCTCTCTTAGTCTTATGAAATTGTATTTATACAAAGTTGTCAATTCTTCACGGTTGGTGATTTCCTAACTCCTAGGAGCTAATAGTTACAAAAATGAAAACCTAAACCATTTGCATGATCTTCCTTTATTTCTCTATTATCTCGATAATATAAACTTTAAAAATGATTCTTCATTGTTTTATTGAAGTATCTCCTTCTTTTGATCCGATACATTCAACACATTTTTCCAAAAAGTGCACAAAACTTCTAGGAGACTCTAGAAGATCCTTCACTTCGAATAGATAAAACTTTCTTTGAATTTTCGGAAGCCGATCTTCAAACCCTTTATCAACAAACTTAAGGGACTGTCATTTTAAGTTTGGCTTCACTAGCCACCTGTCTATTAGAGTGACATCAATTTCCTTTAGTTGTGAAACGTCCATATGAGTTTCGTTCAAGCTCTCTTTGAAGTTCAATTGATGTCTTATGATGTTTATCTGTCCTAACATCCCAGTGAAATTGTCTCTTACAATACATAATGATCCTTTGTCTAACAAATCAAATATCTCCTCACAATCATCTTTGATTTCCCTAGCTATTTTCTTGTTTTCAGCTATGTTGGCTTCCCATACTTTGAGCATGATATCGCCTCTGATCTTCTTTGTGATAGATAGCTTCGGGGCTTTTGATATATCTTTTTTTCTTGAACATGCAACTTCTTTCTGAAAAGTAGTCCTTGCTTCTTTAGCATCTTTTTCCTTCAAAATAATATTATCAAGGGATTTACTTACTTCTTGAAAATAATTCTGAATAATCTCTACCTTAGAGATCATTTTTTGTTGCTCAACTTCTATCTTTGTATGCACCTCCAGTGAATGGATCTGAAAAAATTTCAAATCTATAACCTGGCCTTCTGTCAAATCCAACTTAGCCTGTAGTTGTCTTACCAGTTCTTCTTTTTGGATAACCTGCATTTGACTCGTCTCTGCCTTCTTGTTTATATCATCTAGACTTGACTTAAGCAATTGAATTTCCTACTTGTCAACAGCTCTAGCTTGCTCCAGACCTTTATTTATTTCTTCTCTGATATTTTTCTTGGTATTTTTTAATTGGTTTTTCAAATGAACTATCATGTTATTACTCTATTTCATCCTTGTCCTCATATTGTCAACAGTGAATATATTGGTTGTCGCCAAAGCTCCCATGGAGCCCGCTACCTCTGTAGAGAAATATTCTTCCTCCAAGTTCTGCCCATCTATCAACACTATGTGCTTCTTTACCATAGCACCTTCTCTCTGATGCATCTCGTGCTTCAACACAACCTTCCTCTTTTTACTGAAATAGTAATCAGAGGGAGGTATCTCATCTCTAGAGATAGGAGTAAGGTCACTAGCATATATGACTCCCATCTGGGGGGAGCCCAAAAGTGGACTGTAAAGGAGTCAATGAAGCAATGGGACTACCCAACTCTGTAGATTTTGTTTCCCCTGTTGTTTTGGGGATATCAGTATGAATAGTTGATGATGAAAGGGGAATCAATTTAGTATACTTGTGAGGTGTCTCAGACCTTTTTCTGTTTTGTATACCGGGTTCTCTATCTGTGGAACTTCTTCTTTTTGTGAAGACGTTTTAGTCTCCTGTGGATTTTCCTCAATTTTTTTTTTATCCTGCAGCTCTTGTCTGAAACCCAGGGGAGTATTTTCTTGTGTTGGAGGAGGGGTTGTTTATTCTCCCTGCAGTACCTTTGGTAAACCACTTCACCTATGTCTCTGGAAGGTCAAAAAACTAGTCTGTAAGTCGGGTGATAATGTCTGTACCCTGTCTAACACCTCCTCATAGGTTCTGGCTCCTTTGAACATGTCATCGCAAGGGGATTTTTCATGTTCATACGCTTTCATGCTATAGTCAGCCATGTGAATTCCCACTATTTGATAAGGGTCATGTTTCTTGTGTTCAAGATATACCAACTTTACCTCTTCTAGTGCTACAACTTCAACCTTGGAATGAACTAAGTTGAGTAGCGAAAACTTCCCAATCTGTACAAGGAAGACTAGATAGAATTTATTCTGGGTTGTCTTCAATTCTATCCCAATGTTGCTCGTTACTATATGATAGGCTACCTCCCTGCACACTAGTCTTCCAGGAAGGAATTTTGAAAGTGCGTGAGGAGGAATTGAGCATCTGAAAACCCTGATATAGGAGAAATTTTCCTCAATAAACCAATCGGCAACCGCCTTGATGTTTCCTATGACTGTCTCTGAAATGTGAGGCGGTGTACAACCATACAACATCTGATGCACCAGTATCACTATGAAGTGAAAGATTTCATAAAATGAATCTTTAGCATTTTCTTCCAACAGCTTAGAGTGATACTCATGAATGGGTTCATTACAGGTTGGGTTCCAACTCCAATTCATCAAGGGGAATGGAGTCGTTAAACATATAGCATCCATAATGTATGTAGACATGTAAAAGGATATTGGTCAGCCTTTGGATATCATAGTTTGATACTCTATAACCTCCTTAGCCAGGTTATCTAATAGAATCTTGTTCCAATTGAAACTGTAGCCTTCGACTGCTTCGTGTAAAAGGGGTACCCATTCTGTAGGGAAATGGGTAGGACTTTTCTTCTCGAAGAGTCTACATAGAATCAGAGCTACATAGACCATGTACTCATTTAATGGGGTTGTGGCATAAACGCCAGGGGTATCGGCCATGAATTTCGCTAGGTGTCCCCACCAGTCTTTGATTATGCCGAGGTATGTTTGATCTGCCTCTGTGCATTCTTTCCTTTGAAATTCACTTACGAATTCTTTATTGTAAATATATTTATAATTGAAAGACAGTTTGTACATTACTTGTATATGCTTCGGTCTGAAAGAGCCGACGAGGACAACTTGACTGTCTAAAATGCTCCTCGTCTGTACATTTTTTCTCTCTAAATCCCAACTGATCATATCATTGTATGACATGAGTCTTGGGCATGTGGCTACTTTGTGAAGCTCAGACTCTATTATGTCTTGGAGTTTGTTATTAGAATCATGGGGGGAATTCTTGATTTCATAGTACAAGGTTTCAAAAATTTGCCTCCATGATGTGATTGAATCAATGGTGTGCAGTATAGTATCAGATATGACATCTCCCTCCAGGCTTGAGCTTTCAGCTACTTCTTCGCTTTTCTTAGGTGCCTTTCTGGGTGTCATAACGTTTACGCTAGAACAAAAACCTGTTTGCAGAGGAAAAATCTATAATCTTGGATGAATGCAACTCATTTCTGATTGTAAAAATAAGAATGAAATTCGAAACACAAAACCTTTATTAACCTTTAACTCATCTTACAATGAGCATACTGACGCAGGTGATAAGAATTTAATTTTTTAATGGGGAAGATACGCATGGAGATATGCATTTTTGTTAGAAATATCTCCATTTGTCTGTTATAGATACTGTCGCATATCGGCGATTTCAAAACATGGAGTTTCGAAAGGAATGTTTTCAACAATTCCCAAAAAGTGAAACGCGGAAAATCGTTTTAATTATCATTAATCTTGTTTATAACTAAATTAATCTAGTTTTAGGGTTTTAAAAGACTTTCGCGATTTCACATTTTTGAATTTCGAGGATCGTGTCCCCAAGAGGTATGTCATAAGAAAACCCTGAATCGCTAAATCACGATGGGATTAATTAAGGTGCTAATCACTCGTATTAATCCTTTAATTAATCGATATTAGTGATTAGTTTCTACTTTACGGGAATTCGGGAATCAAGGATTTGAGTGTCATGAATTTGATAGCACTTTGATACAAGGAAACCCGAATCGCGACATGATTAATGATCTGTTGATTATGTTTAAGATTTTGATTAAACGCGATTAAAGGATGTTTTGTGAAAGCGTGTCGAGATTTTATAACATTCTTTTTCTTTTTTTCTTCTTTTTAAAATAAATCCTTTTCGAGATTTTGGTACTGGGACTCTGGAGTTTTTAATTGAAAATCATACTTCTTGAATAACCGAACCTCGAAACCCAAAAATTTCGAAAGACTTTTAATTCCTTTTTAGAACTAAGGGTGGCTCCATAACTAGAAAATAACGGAGTTTCAAGTTTAGAGAGGAAAGATTAAACTTTGTGTCAACATTAGGCTCCATCTAGGGATCTCATTTCCTTGTGGGACGAGAAGAACATGTAGACCAAGTGCCTTCATTGGGTAAATGGAGTCAATAATTCAACTCTGTGAAACAGACTAGGAGAAAACTCAAAACAGGGTTTCAAGATATTAACGTTAACTTTGAAAAACTCTTCAAAAATAAAACATTTGATGATCTCGAGTCAGGTTCTCAATATATTTCCTTTTCTGAAACTGTCCTTAGATTTGTGTAAGATAATCGAAACAAAAATAAGCATTCGTCCAAGTTTCCCCTGATTCTTTTTGCGTCAAGGTAAAGTAATTTTGATGTGTCAAATTAGGGGATCCCAGAAGCCTATAATGTAAATCCAGCTGAAAGAAGAAAAGTTACCAGAGCATCTTGTAATTCATGTATAACAGCCTTATCATATATAGATATATTGCTTCACTACCAATGAGCCTATTCAGTACCCCGATGAAGTTATCAGACTTCCCATATTGAATTTCCTTTGTCCACTTCATTATTTTATTTTATTTTTTTTAAACATTTAAATGTTGAGATGAGGGAAATCAATATTATGAATTTCCTTTCTTCATCTCTTTAGACTAGATGGGGGAAATCAATATTGAATTTCCTTTCACGATCTATCTGTATATATATATATATATATATTTTTAATATGAAGTGGGGGCAATCAATCAGTATGTAATATACTTGAGAGAATATCTTCTTGAAATTTTAATTGCAGAGGCTTGTCAACTCACTTAAATAGCTCTTAGCTTATCTCCTTTATGGCCTTCAAACATCATTGGCTTGAGGGGAGATATTAAGGGAAACTTCTTGATATATTTTTAGGGAATTTCCTTGAGCAAAACCAATCAGTTTATTCCTATTAGAAAGGCTAAGGAAGTTAGGATTAACCTAGACATACTTTTGGTTCAGCTAAAGTTAAAGAACTATAAACTCAAACTGTCCTCGTTTTGAAATTTTGTTTGAGAGTTTCCATAGCCATAGTAAGACCTTTCTTTTCTCAGGAAACTTATGAGAAAATATCCAGGGTCAGGCGAAATGCAAGCTTTACCGTGGTTAAGGGAAAGGTAAGGGTTTCCGATTTTATGCTACACATATGATTGTTCTTAAAGGTTTTCTTGGTTAGCTTTTATAACCTTTTCTTAAGTTCCTCCCCCCCCCCCTTTTTTTTTTGAATATTATTTACAGCCAAAATAGAAACTTACCAAAGGAAATGTAGCTATAAAGAAAGCGTGAAAACAAACCGGTATGTAAAATAAGGGTTTAGAAACACATTACTGCATGAAGTGTTTAAGGTGTCGCCCATTTACAGGGGCGTTAAGAATGTTTCCATCAAGATTTTATAACAAAAAAGGAATTTTTTTCCCTCAGAAGCTGAAATCTTATACGGGTGGGACCAGATCGGATCAAACTTGCCATGTTTACCAGCATATTCTTTTCTGGCTTCCCATTTTAGGACCAGATCGCCAGGGAGGAATTCTCTATCTTTATCTTTTTGATCAAATAAGTCTTTCATATTATCTTTATATCCTTGTAACCTTTCATTTACTTTGGCCCTATTTTGTTGAACTTCAATCAGAAGGTTTATCCTCCTAGTAACGTCGTTGGGTTCTTCATTTGAATCTTGCCAGAGCTTCATTACTGACAGAGCAAGATTTATTGGTAAAATGATGTTAGTGCCATATACCATCTGAAATGGGGAAATCCCATTGAACTTTTGGTACNGGTTTATCCTCCTAGTAACGTCGTTGGGTTCTTCATTTGAATCTTGCCAGAGCTTCATTACTGACAGAGCAAGATTTATTGGTAAAATGATGTTAGTGCCATATACCATCTGAAATGGGGAAATCCCATTGAACTTTTGGTACTTATCCTGTTAGCCCATAGAGCATATTTTAAATGGATATGCCATGCTTTCTTGTTTTCAGTCAAAAAAAATTTAATTATAGTAATCAAACTCTTATTAGATGATTCAGCTAGACCATTACCCTGTGGATAGTAAGTTGTGGACTTTCCTAGCACGATATTATATTTTTGGAAAAATATTATCATGGCCATGGACTTAAATTCTTGTGCATTATCAGTGACTATCTTTCGGGGACAACCAAACTTGAATAAAATATTTTCTTCTATAAAATTGATTACCACCGAGTCAGTTGCATTTCTCGTGGGAATAGCTTCCACCCATTTAGTGAAATAGTCTATAGAAATGAGTATCCACTTGTGTTGAGAATTGGAGTGTGGATGAATCTCTCCAATGAAATTGAGACCCCATTACTGAAATGGAGCTTTTGTTTTGACTGGAATTAAAGGTAAAGATGGGACTTTCTTCTTGCCTGTAAATAACTGACAAGAAATACAATTTCAAACTTTAGTGTTTACCTCTGTGAATAATTTGGGCCAGTAATACCCAGCTCTTAAGATTTTATAAGTTGTTTCTCTCCAAGCATGATGTCCTCCACACACTCCGATGTGAAATTCATCTATAACCCTTTCTGTTTCGATTTCAAATAAGCAACTCAGTAAGAAACCCAGGGGCTCTTTCCAATACAATTTACCATCTATGATACAATATTTTACAGCGTGTAACTTCAGTGTCCTAGCTTTATATGGGGTTAACTCACTGGGACATTTAAGGGTCAGTAGGCAAGAAACAATATCGTGATACCAGAATGAAGTAGAGAACTTGTCTTGAATCTTAGTTGTGGGTACAGTGACATCAAGCTCATCTATCTCTAAAAATCCCTCATTCTCTTGCAGTTGATTTATCCCAAGTGCTCTTAAATTCGATTCAGCTAGCAATTTGGACAAACCTTGACCTTTGATAATTTTATTTGGTTTGACTTCCAGGTCGAACTCCTGAATTTTAGCTAGCCACTTGCCTCTTTTTTCGTCATTTTCTGTCTACACCAGTATATCTTTAATAGAACTTGAAGGCACATAAGCAATGATCTTTGAGTGCAACACATAAGTTTTGAAAGCATTGATATATTTTACCATTGCATAATCTTGTTTTTCCAATATGTCGTATTTCAACTCAGCGTCTCTGAGACTTCTGCTAAAAAATGCAATAGGCCGCTCAAAAACTTCCTCATTTTTCTATAACAATACAGTTGTGATAGTGTGTTTAGAAGCAAAAGAAAAAATCAAAAACTCCTTTGTGTAATCTGGGCTTGCCAAAACTGGTGCTTCACTTATTACTCTCTTGATATGTTGAAATGATGTTTTGGCCTCATTTGTCCACTTCACCTCACTATTCTTCTTGAGAATATATGTAATCAATGTTACGATTTCGACAAAGTTAGGGATGAACCTTCTCAAGAAATTTATTTTTCCTAAAAAAGACTGAATTTCTTTAACATTTCTAGGAAAATTTATAGTATCTATCGCCTCAACCCTTTTCAGATCGATTTTGATTCCATCTCTAGAAATTATATGACCCAAGAGCTTACCTTCTTGCATTGCAAAATGGGATTTCTTGGGATTAAGTGACAAAGCAAATTTTCGACATTTCTTGAAATTTTGTTTGAGGTGTGTTAGATGTTCTACATCATATTTAGAAAAAGAATTCAAGTCATCAAGATAGATAACGACAAACTTATCTCTTTCGCCCACGAAATCGATATCCATGGCTCGTTGGAAAGTTGCCCCTGTATTCATTAAACCAAATGGCATTTTGTCGTAAATAAAGGTACCCCAAGTGTTACACATTATTTGTGTCATCCCTATGACCATTAATGATGTAAACCTATTTGTTTCCTTTGGAGAGGTCAGTGGCCTGAGTTCCTGAAGAAAGAAGGGAGAAGAACTTTTCCTGAGAAAAGAAGTTACATTTTCCTTTGTAAAAAGCCTATAAAAAGAGAAGTTCACAAGTTGTATTATAGCTAGGGTGCGAGAATGCATGATTCTCGTAGGCTGCATCATAGCTAGGTCGCAAGGAGTTCACAGTCTTCTCTATAGGCAGGGTGCGAGAATGATTACACGTGGGAAAAAGAAGCGTTTTCTCGAATCTTCTAGAAGGAGAAACTTCCATGGTGAGGTGGCATCCAAATGGTTTGGATCTTACTCACTTTCATGATTTAGTGGGATCATCCTAACCTCCTCAGCTTATCCTCTTTAGCTTATAAAAGGAGAGGAGTTCTCATGGAGAAGGGCTAAGTTGGATTTGGCTTGGAATTATTAGCTTGGTTGGAGTGTCTTTGAGTTTTTCCTTTTTCAAGATAGATCGTGAATATTATCAGATCTGTGCTCTCAGAATTCTTGGAATGGAAGTGTGTGGGGAATGAAGGATAGTTGGAAGGGATCTTGTGAAATCAAGGCCACGGTTGTAATCTCTCTTTCACATTCAATATGATACAGTAATATGATTCTTTCCTATAAAGCTTGTTGTGTTTTATTGTATGATTCTTTGATCACATACATAGGTTTATATTGTGTGTATGCTATTGCTATCAATTTGGATGGTTGTGTTCTTTTGCAGGTTCATCATTGTATGAGCATTGGAATGGAGCTAGGATGGCGATGGCAAGAGGAAGCGGCATTTAAATGGTATGTCACACATCCCTCTTTAGTTAGTAAATTCAATATCTAAAACTTAAGGAAAGTGTCATGTTCTGGTGTGTCTGCACCTATCGATTTATCCGATAACACCAAGGGGTAGTGAATGCAGTGTTTTCTTTTTCATATTGATGTACTGCAATTTGATTGTAACCTGAAAAATCATCAATCATGGACATTATGTTATCTCCAACTAATTTTTCTAAAACATGATCCATCTTAGGTAACAGATAATTGTCCTTAAGTGATGATCGATTCAGGTTTCTAAAATCTACACACAATCTGATTTTGTTGTTTTTCTTTCTTACTGGGACTAAATTGGCTACCCACTCAGAGTATCTCAGTGGGAAAATGATTTTATCATCCAAGAGTTTTTTTACTTCTTTTTCAATCACCGGTAGTAACATAGGGTTAATATGTCTGAGATTCTGCCTAAAAGGTTTGACACCTTGTTTCAAAGGAATTTTATGTTCCATTATAGTAGTGTCATAAGTTCTCAATTCATCATAAGACCAAGCAAAAACATCTTTATATTGTCTAAGAAACTCAGCGTACTTACTTTTGATTTCAGGAGATAGGTACTTGGATAATTTCACCAACCTAGGATTTTCTTTGGTACATATATCGCAATCCTCAACCTCCTATGGTTGAGGCTATAAAGTGGACTTCAAAGGGATGTCATCCTGATTAAATAACCTTTCTAAGGGAATCAGGCCCTTGGGGATTTGATTATTTTTCAAAACAAGCATACGGTGGTTAGCAATTTTATATTGGAACTCTCCTGCATGATCCAAATGGGGTCATTCTAGTTTTCTTGGTCAGCATGCGTTTCGGCAAACTCATCTACCGTTTCTAAAAATTTGCGGAGTTGTTCATCATCTTCAAAAAATTGTCAATGTTGTATGTTATTCGGTATGGAAGGCCTATGTCTCATTTGTATATGGTACTTTAGTTTGAAAGTAGTGGGAGGTGTGAATGTTGAAGCTGCTTTGGCTAATGCATCTGCCTGTTGATTTTCTACTCTTGAAATGTAGTGAATATTAACAGAGGAGAAAAAAAATTCGATCAGATCCCAAACACAATTTCAGTAAGACCTTAACCTAGGATGTTTGGCATGGTACTGACGATTTACCTGTTTCACAATTAACTCTGCATCGCCAAATACTTCCAAGTTTTTAATTTTCATTCTCCTGGCAGCTTCTAATCCTAACACTAAGACTTCATACTCGCATACATTATTAGTGTGGTCAATGTTCCACTTTAATCTATAAGAGAAAGGGGTAAATAACTTGTCATCAGGTGCCACAAAAGACACTCCATCCCCTACTCCAAAATAAGACGAAGCACCATCAAAAAACATTTTCCAAACACCAGTGCTATATACATCTTCTTTTATTTGTTCTTTTTCTTTTTTCTTTTCTGTACAACTTTATTCTATGCATACATCAATATCATCGTCGGTAGATAAATACAATTGCCCAGATCATGATCTGCAATATAAACAGGGTAGTTATTTGGGTTAAGTGGGTCACTTACCATAAATGCTAACCTGGTTTCATTGTACAAGCGTGTGAACTGTCCTCTGAAAACAGGAATCGTGGCATACTTCATGTCGATTTGGAGGGATCCTCCAAGTTTGGCACCCCAAGACCTGGATAAGAGCATGCCATACTTCAGGGGTATATCAGCAACAACCACATCCATTAGAATTCTTTTCGTAGGTATATGTGCAATATTAACAACTAAGTATGTTATCATGCCTATACACTTAACTTTTCTTGAATCAAATGAATATAAATCTCCATAGAGTCTGGTGATTTCAAGACTAAGTCTATCCATGATGGCTTTAGGCATTACATTGTGACAGGCTCCAGAATCTAACATGCAATTATGGAGTAGGTGATCGTACACAGTCAGTGTGATATAGAAAGGGGAAATGGTGTCTCTGGCACCTTTGAAATGTGGGCCGAAAATTATGTTAGGCTTGTCATATTCTAAATTTATAACATCGGCCTAATTTTCATTTTCTGAAAAAACTAATTATTTTAGCAATTTGTTTTCTCTATATTGGGTTTTTTGCCAATTCGACCAGAGGTATAGGGATTTTGATTTTATTGATTTCATTTTCCAAATTAAAACTTCCTATTGTTTTGTCGATCTCTATGGTTTGCGTTTCTAGCCCATTATTTTCAGATTTATTTTGTTGTGAGGTTTTTGTTTCAATTATAGGAACCTCTACTTTATGTATGTTTATGGTTGGTGTGTCCACTGACTTTGTCTTGGTAGGTTGTGTGTCAACGGTTTTAGTTTTTATAGTCTGCTTGTCAGCAGTTTTTGAAACTGTCTCATTTGTTTCGCCCCTCGGCAGGATCTTTTTCATTGGGGTAGTTGTGAAACTCTTGTTTCTAGGCCTTAGATTGTACTTCTGGTGGAGTTCGGCCATTATATCATCTATGATTCCCTGATAGGTTGAATCTTTTGTAATACTGTTGTTCTTGTTACTCCTGAATCTATGTTCTGTGTTTAAATATTTTTTGTAATATTGTCTCGTTAGATAAGGTTGTAGACAGACATCACCAAGATTATTTATATCTTCCTCTAACTCCTCAAAATCTTCCACATCTTCTCCTCCTACAAAGTTTTCTCTTTTAAAGGGGTCTTCGATATTTTTATCATCATTCTTAATTTGTCTTAATTGATTTTGAGGGTTAGGATTTCTGTTGAAATCCTTTCTGGGAAAATGCTCATTCTTTACTTGATCTAGTTCCATTCTTGAGATTTATTTGACATTTCTTTGATTATTCTCACCATATCATCCATTTTTCCTTCCGAAGATCTTCCTAATCCAGAGGGTCCCCTTGTTCTTTGTACCTTCTGGCTTCTTTCTTTCCAGTTTCCAATTTGGTTTTTAGCTTCCCTGATGCCATCATGTTTGATTCAATTTCTAAAGAATCATCTTGCATTTTAGTGAGGTCTACTGATCTCCTCTCCCTCAATAACAAGGAAAAATCAGGGTCAAAAGCTCCAACGAAAGTTAATTTCACTGCAGGTTGGGAAGGTTTGACCTCGGTTGGAATTTTATTATATAATTTATTAAACCTTTGGGTAAAGTCAAGAACTGATTCAGAATTTTTCTTTCTCAAAGCCCCAAATTCGATTAGATAATAGAGATGGTCTTTCATTTCTCCCCACTGTCTAATGAAATCATTTTCGAGTTCATCATATGACCATATAGATCCTACTGCTAGACCTCAGAACCAGGTTCTCACATGTCCTTCAAAAGTCTGAACCAGGAGTCTCGAGTAAACATCTTCATGTTCAATTCCAAGGATGTCAGCAAATTGGTCAAAGAAATTGATTTTTTCGGCAATAGTTAAATCACCTTCTCCTGTGAATTTCGACAGATTTTTCATGTATTTTTCAAGTAAGTCATGGAGAGGGATTGGGAGCAATAAAGGAGCATATCTGGCAGCTACTTTTGCAAAAATTCTAGGGAGTGGTACTTGGTCGCCT
>ML796863.1:0-20358 GCA_009831015.1 Picea engelmannii
GAAAATTCAAAAATTGAAGTTCCAACTTGACAAGGATGCTGAGTATGATGGGACAAGGAGCCAATCAGCTCATGAAACTAATCGAAGAGGGGTAAACCAGGTCTGAAACAATCAAGGGGAAGAACAAGGTCAATGAGGAGAAACATTCAAACAAGAGGTTTCGATTTGAGGCTATCTCCCCAGTGGAGTCGCCAGGTTTTGTTGTAGGAAAATCTGCCTGCGGACAAGTAGATCGACCTCTAGAGATTGACCTTAACCCTAGACAGAAAAATGCTTATCATGGACACTGACTTCCTTTCAAATCTATATAATCCTAATGCATGAGAAGGAAGGATAATAGAAGTACCTTTTAATCGGCGTTGGTCCCTGCACGCTCCGAGTTGCGCTCCAATCCTTTTGCTCCTCAATGAGGTCTGTGGACAAAACAAGATACAACCACTTCCTACTCTATTGATATTAGCTTGGAAACAGATCTATCAATGAATGATAAGTTCATGTAACATCAGACACAAACTAGAAAGAAACAGGCCAAGCTTGTCATATTAATGAGAATAACGACAGCAGTACTTACAATCGTAGATGCGAATGCGACAGCTTCGTCAAGTCCTCTTTGTCCAACCCTTGCCTGAGAGATCCACAACCTGGATGGAAGCAGCTTCACTGATCACTTCTCTTTGGCTGACTGTCGGTTTCCTCCAAGATCATAAGTTTCATATGTTCAGTTCTTCCCCCTTTTCCACCATCATGAAGCTTGTTTATATAGGTTGGGCAAGGCCTAACCCCTTGAGTTATGTTTAGAACCAGTTAGGAACCATCTCCTTGGATCAGGGATCTTTGATGAAACCAAGAATTTGAGCATAACCGCCTTCTAATTTCGAATGTTCTCCTCCTCATTCGACTCAATGGGCTAACAATTGACCCAGAATAGGGAGCGCTCCCCCAAAGGGGTATCAGAGCGTTATAGCACCTCTGATGTGCCTTGGGAAAGCGCCAGCGCTCTTAAGGTGAGCAGCACTCCTCTAGAAGGGTTGAAGAGCGTTATAACGCTTCTGGACCATGGTGTAGGGGCGCCAGTGCTTCTCTAGCAGTATTAGAGGAGCGTTCCCCTTCCAAACCACTATTTCAGGTCTTCTTTCAGGTGTTAAAGGTTCTTTGATTCCAGTAGATCAGTTCTTGCTCTCCAAAACAGTCATATGAGGTGTCATAAGTGCTTCCTTAGTTTCGTTATCACGTCATTATGCCTGACCATCATTTACGACACTAGTGGTCAACTTGCGACACTTGCGAAAGCTATAGGGAAGATGTGACACTTACGACGATTGACAGGGACAATGCGATACTTAGCAATTTTGACATGTAACACTGATAACAACTTTTCTCTTAAAAGAAAAACATTTTATATTTCATACAATAGAGGGAGAAAGAAGAATGAAATTTAAATGATACATGTTCTTGGGAATCAAGGAATAACATATGGAAAATGTAGCAATGAGGGGTTTGGTCCTGTGTATGAGATAGAAAATTTATTTTCCTTTCCATGACTCGGCCATATTTAATTTCAATCCAAATTTGTATACTGAGAATCCAGTAACTAGACTGCCCTTTTAAAATTCATTTACTTATTCCAAACAAGCTTTGTATTGACCAAGCAACTAATCTCCAACACCAGAATTTCCATATTATTATAAGAGTTTACTGCAAGGTTTATAATGAATCGGATATGCTCAATGAAAACTGATACTAATATTTCTAAATCAAAAAGAAATGTAGCATAACCAAGTCATCTTAATACTCGTTTTTATTCTTTATAATATTAACACACATGTCGAGAGAAATATTTATTTAACCTCTATCTTTTAAGTGGCCCATCATATGTTTTCAAAATTTAACCAGTGTTCAAAACTGAGTAATGGTAATCAATGCGGGATTGTTCATGTAAAAGATGTGAACTTTGACTTCACATTATGCTTTTCTTGTGTAATGAATGCAGAGGTATCGGCTAAAACAATATGCAAAATCCCCATAAGCTTGGGCTAAAAATAAGACTTGTAATGCCATGTACAAGACTTAGAACACAGGGTTTTGGCCATGAAATTACATAACCTATTGACTCGTGACTCTTTTGGCCATGAAATTACATAACCTATTGACTCGTGACTCTCAGAGTGGGAACCAGCAATCAAAATAAATCAAAAGATAGGATAATTCCTAGAAAATGCATGATCAACCAATGGAACTAAACTATAGAATGACATTTGGAGGTCAAGAGTGTGAAACAAATATACATGCAGGGTTAAATGGTATTAAGTTGAAGAATGATACTTGAAGGATATGGGTTCAAAACCCTTTATGAACAAAACAAATATGAATGCAAAACCAAAACCCATGACTCCCTTTCAATCTTTTTGTTCAAGGCTTCAAGTATTAACGAGTGGAAAACGCAGTTGCTACAAAGCCTGCAATTATTTTTGAAAAAAGAATAAGAACGAAGCTGCACCAAATAAAAAATGAGCCATTTACAGTGAAATCACATAGTTGGGACTAGAGGTAATAGTTTTCAGGATGAGGGTTAGTTCCAGAGAAATAAAATGAGGAACATTCTCTTTGGAAGTGAAAAAACGAGTTTGAGAAGATGGTCCAAACAAGCATACTCATTTACCAGTCAAGCATAGCTATTACAAAACTATTACTACCAAAAACAAAGTATGCATTTGATGGATACTAGATAGAATAGCCATACCTTTCTTTAGCACTTTGAATATCTCCGAAAAACAAGTCTCTTGGTTACCACAACTACAAGAGTCAAGCTCCAGGACTAGAGTGTTAATCAACCAAATCAAAATCAAAATCAAATGCCAAAACCCCAACATAAGGTGGTATACCTCAACGAGTAAATCTTTGTGTCCCATGCATTGAATGCATGGGGTGTCACATTCTTCAAAACAATCCAGCCATTAACTTTTAAAATCCACCTCAAATTCCACTATCTATCATCAAAAAATCACGGGCATGATATACAACCAAGTATCTGAGCAATCACATGCTATATTACCATGTCAACAACCTATAAGACTTCCATCTCAAACGACAACCCAAACTTAATATCAAACCTCAATATCCAAGCTTTCATTTAAAACCACATTCAATGAAAATAATCGATCTAGTATATACGTATATTCCAATCTGAGTGATTAAGTGCAAGGTTTAAGCAATGGCAAGCACTATATATTATCAATGTCGAGTTCATATAATATACCAATTGCAATATGCATTGAAAACTTCCAACCCTTAAATTGCAATGCGCCACCTTTTCCTGTATAGAACCAACACTTCTTGTATATATGCGATGGAATTTGGAGTTATATAAAAGTATTTTATATATGGTAAACCATATCACTATACCTTATTTGCATAAAATGAACTTCCCTTTTAAATTATATCATGTAATTAGAACTCAACCTTTGTGATCAATGTTTGTTGAGATACAAGAGATACAAGTAAAGAAAACCTTTTAATGCCTCAGAATCTTCCTATATAAGTATCAATAGCATTTCATGAGTGGAATGTGTGTAAGATAGAGGATCTTTTGAATTTTTGTGCGCATAACCTTTTTCCTTTCTGTGCAATCAAATCGACAACAAAACTCATAACCAAACCGAAGAAGAAAACATTATCACCGCATAATGTAAATGAGACCATATCGATAGACCAGTGATGTTCTATCTTGGGAAATATTTGAAATTAAACGTCCTTTCTTTCTCCCTAGGGGGTCCCACCTATAGTTATATATTTAATATAATAATAATAGAAAATTTTGATTGTGCCTTGCAACTGTTTACAGGTTGGTGGGTAATTTGTGATTTTGTGAGTCAATAGGCAACAACCTTGGACCTATTCCATCCATGTGGTCTGGTTGAGGAGGCCATGGAAATTACTGTGTTGGGTGCTTGGAAAAGCTTTATTTAAGTAGGAGGTGGATGGTTCTTGGTCATTGATCAGCTATTGTATCGATTCAACTAAGCTTAGGGGTTTTCTTATAGATGGAGGAATGTGCATACAGATTTTGCTAGTATTAATGGTAAAAACAGAAAGTTGACAAATGAGTATTGCGAGACAGCTGGACAGTGTTCCAGAAGTAACTGCCATTGACATTCGACGTATTGATTTGTACCATATTCTAACAATTCCATCCTTTGTTTAGCTGATTGGACATTGCGCGATTTGTTATTGTCGTCGTTTGTGAGCTCAAACGTCATATCACTCCTTAGGGAGTAAATGATAGTTAATGACCAAGTTAATTGCCACACGTCTGAGTGTTGTGGGAAGTTCATCACATCTATTTCTAGTGTCCTCAGTAATGATATTTTGTGCAGGAAATTTATAACAGAAACTTCCCCATCTTGATGTGTGATAAGCTCGGGATCACAGTGCCCACAGTGTGATAGGGACATTTACATACATGCGCACTTAAGAGTCGTCGAGAGGTGTCAAGCATGTTACCTGTGCCTCCTTGTGTGGGTGTTGATATGTTAAATAAATGAAATGACCCCAATTAGACCGCAACATCGCTTCACGCATATCCATCTTATCTGTTTTGTCTCTCAAGTATCGTTGGTTATGTACCTCTTGTAGATTTCATATGTTTGCTCAATGGAGTTAGTGGTTCTAGGACGAGCCAAAGATTTTTTATTTAACAGGGATATTGTGGCGCAAGCCTTCCCCTGCACATTCAATTTATTACACAGTGTGATGGGGACTCTTGGTTTCAGAAAGGAAACCTTCTTTGGAATCCTCGTATGTGGCTCTGGTAATATTCCATGGAATTTTTTATGCGGATGCGTGGCTATCCTTCGCCTTTCGCAAGCACACATAAATTGTCACATATCCATATCGGGTATGAACCTTTCTCGCATTTATGCCTCTATAGCTTCCCATTCACGATATGACTCTCGATGTGCAGCCCACCAACATGCAGGAATTCCAAGGAGTATTGTATCAAGTGAGCAAGTCCTTTGATGCTCAGGAATGTGTTGTATCCATGCAATAAAAGTGTCCATCGGTTTTGATCCATTGTATCGATATGAGACAATTTTTTCCTCGCGCTCCTCTATAGATACATGTGCGCATCTCCTTGTTTATACTACTTAGATATTATTTTTCCACCCATCCATGTCATCCTCAAAATCCATGTCATAAGAATTGACATTCCTCTAGCTTAATTCTCCTTCTACGGTGGGGTTGATGTAGTCCTCCCTGTGCCCTGTGATCTTATAATTATTTTCAATGACAGAGCTCTCTGCATCCTCATTGATAGGCTCTTTACACCTATCTAATTCATAAGGATCCAATGGTGCGACCACGCGTAGGGTGTATGTTTCGAAAGACATATGCCTCTTCTTTAGGTTTAACACTGCATTATTGTCAAAGGCCCAGTCAATCCCCAATAATGTAGGATATGGATGAGATTCATCCATAATCTTAATTACATCAAAGTCAACCTTTGTTTTCACTCCTTCTATGTTGAATTATACTTGCTCTAGATGGCCTATTGGGTAGATCTTGTATTGATTGGCCAATCGGAGTTGGATGGGTGACCAAACCAACTTAGGCTTACCCTTCACCTCCCAAGATTTCTTCGATAAAATATTCATGTCGGATGCCAAATCCAACATGACCCCATCCATGTCATAGCCACCAAACTCAGCTATCATCTTAAATTCTCGACAAGTGCACTTTTGCTTGTTGACCTGGCATACATCCCTTTCTAGCAGCGGAACAAATATGGTAGCCTCCATGCCTTTTTCTTTCGTGCAAGTAGCTAACATATGGATAAACTTACTTGCATCCTCCAAATCGTTAAACAATCACAAACAACATTGTAAGAAAGTACTTACTTGATCTTCAATGTTTTCCCTGCGAACTAAGTCACACAAGGCTTCTCTATGTGTTGCGTGTTGCAATTGCAATTCCTCCTGGTGTTATTCTTCATACACTTTCTGCTCAGTCTGTCACAACTTAGTCTGTTTGTGAGCTTCCTCTATCGATCTTTATGTTGCATGTTGTATTTCTTCGCGCATGCAAGCCTCCTCCAAGGATCTTTGCATCGCGCACTGCAATTCCTCATACGCACGAGCTTTGTCCAACGACCTTTGCGTCGCCCGTTGTACCTCTTCGTGGATCCGAGCCTCTTCAAATGACCTTTGTGTCACCCTATGCACTTCTTCCCAGATCCGAGCCTTTTCAAGTGACCTCTGAGTCGTGCAGTGCAACTCCTCGCCCACTCTTTCTTCTTCCAGTGCTCTCTACACATCGCACAAAAACTGCTTCTACTGAGTAGCGTCAAACTTTGGAGGGGGATGAGGTGCCTTCATTATCTTTCCATCCATATTTTGACCTAAGACTTCACCATGCTCAAAGTATGCTCATGTTTTTTCCCCTCTGTGGGTTACTACCTTGACGTCAACCTCCCCATTCTTCTTCTCTTTCTTACAGGGCTCGACATGCACCATGTTATAGTTGGTCTTCTCGTCCTCCCACTTCTTCAATAAGTCAGGACAATCTTCAGTGACATGCTTAGGACTATAACAATATGCACAGAGCATGCACAGTTTGGTACAAAAGTGTGAGATATGACCAATCTCACCGCAATTAAAACATGTGGGGGGTCTACCTCCCCCTTCGCCATATCCTCCATTGCGAGCGCACCCATATCCACCTCAAGGACGTCCTTGGTATCTCCCTCTTTCCGTGCAACCATGCTCACCACCTTTCTACTCCTCATGTACCTGGAATGCATCACGGGTATTATCTTGCATTAACTGGAGGGAGCAATAGCTATCGACATCGCACCCAACGGATTTAAAGAACTCACACAATGGAGTGTGAGTCATTGTATGTTACTTATACAAGGTTGGGTATCAGGGTGGCACATCACCCCACTGTCTGCATATTTCACACCATTATGTATGCTCAAATGGAAATGGACTTGGCACGCATGTCGCCACATAATTTGGAAGGAAAGGGAACTCATCTTTGCAATGCCCCTCAAAGAGACATGTGGTACACCATAAGTGCTCATGCATGCTTTATTATTCTTCATATCTTGCAGTTGCATCGTTAGGTTGGCTCGTTGTGATTGAACCTATGTTAACCAGGTTGATGTCTCTGCCCCTCTAGGTGTAGCTTCCAAGCACATTGCGATTTCAACTGCCTCTGCTTGAGTTGTCACCTTCTACTGGGTGAGCGAGACTCAGATATGTGGGAGTAATCTCGTAATAAACCATTCTCGGTAATGCATGTCCTAGATTTGGAACATCAGCCTATCCAGAAGATTTTAAACCATTGTTCATAGTCCCAGATGGTTTCTCCTTCATTCTACTTGATTTCATTTATCTTCGTAATGCATTGGGATTATGACTTAGGCTTCTGGAATTCCCTAAGTAGATCTTGTTTAATCTTGGCCATAGAACTTGTCTGTCCCACTGGTGCAGTAACCTTATAATTCATATAGCACGTCAAGGCCTTGTCCCTGAACGTAGTCTCCAGTTGCATGATTTTGGTTGCTTCGTCTATAATTCTCTTTACATACCAGATTACTTCACGAGTAAACCAGTGTTTCTCTTCAACATCATTTCCCATTCCATGGAAAAGGGGTAGTCTCAATGTATTGTCTCGATTATCCATCTTCAAACTTGAGCTAGTTTCGCTTCTTTGACTGCTAGGGACTGGATTTTTCCACACCACTATTGTGTGTGGTAAATTATTGTTGACTTCACCTTCTTCTTCACTCATCTCTTCACTTCTCTTTTCTTCTTCTCTTTATTCTACTCCAATATCTTCATTATCTATTGTGTTTTCCTCTTGATTAAAAATGTCCAAAGGGGGGGGGGTAAGTCCATCTTCTTTTTAAACTTCTCACGAGGTGACCCAGAGAGTTATCTACTTGCAGTCATGCAAGACCATCTATTGTTGTCAATTTGTCTTCCCCGCCACTAGGGGAGCCTTCATCTTCCTCTTTTTCTAGTGCACCAACACTTTGTGATCTACCACAAATGCAAGCTCTATATTTCAGGCTGACCTATGCACTACAAATATATTCTTTGTCTCCCAATCTGATATGCACACTGCCACTTTGTGTGCAATCGCCCATCCAAACAACACACTACTAGTCCACGCGTCATCCTCTCTTGTTATTAGCACACCACTGCTCTGCACTTTATCTTCTTCTAAGGTTGTGGCACTCTGCAACAACCAAGGTGTGTGGACTTCGTCACCTAGGTCCATACTAGCATCACTACTAGTATCCATATTAGACACCATCTCCTCTATGCCATGCCTTTTTGTGGGCATATCCTCGGTTGTGATCCACTCTGGCACAACATACTCTTCTGCACTACCACCTGGTGCGGTTTCTTTTCTCTTCATCTTGGACCCGACCCCTCGTTGCGTGCCCCTGGCTAATTCTTTTCCACCTCTCTCTTTCTCTATTCATGTTATATCAATTCTTCTTGCATACCTCTCATCTCTTTTTCTCCCCTGCTCTTTTGGGTCCATTCCGTTCCTCACCTTATCTTGATAATTTGTGGATCCTCCTCAATGGATCCATCTTCTTTATTTTCTGACTTTCCTCTATCTTTTCAACCCCCCCGCACGCGCTAGGGGAGTTTACTCAACCATTCAATATGGCTCCATGTGCATCATCCCCTTCTCAACGAACAACATTTGTATCCAAAGTGGAATTTCTTCCAGCATCCGCCTTCTAGGTCCTTCTGCAAACTTTCTTTCAGCCTCGTTGAACAAGTCAGTGTATTCCATAGTGAATTTAACAATGTAGCCTTCTTTTACTCGAGAAAACTAGAATTCGATAGCCCGGGTCCACTTTTTATCCAACACTTTCAGTTCTACAAGCTTGGCTTGATCCCAAACCACCGGCTCCAATGGCCACATTGGAGAATTGGTAGCAGCTTCCCTTTTTATATACTCATGCAATAGACAAGGAAGTTTGACAAAGAAAATCTCATGCATATCTGAGTAATGATACATGTCTTTCCATTGCTTTTCATTCACCCTCAATCCTTGAGTCTCTCGCAGGGCAAACTCATTTTCTTTTGCCTCAACCCAATCTTGAATTTCCTCCTTTGATGGATGCCACCTCATTTCCTACCTTCATTGTTCCCAACAATACTTTCAGGTCCCGACAATAGAACCATTTATTGGGCGTTTTGATCCATGCTTGCACGCATCCTTCTTAACACTAGGGAGTTTATACCCAAATTTCGTCCAGAGTTGTCCAACAAAAACCCCAGAGCACCAACATATCAATCCTCGACCAAGGTCGAGGAAGGTCTCACAATAGATGCAGAGAGGATCACAGAGACCATAAGGTCTTGTGATAGGTATGAAGGCTAAACACATGGAGAGTCATCGGGATTGGCATCCATGCATATCATATTTGACAGATTCTTAGGACTAATAATTAAAACAATACACACACATATTCAACTCATACATGATAGACACAAAATGGATTAGAACTGTTGCATCTTTATTACTAGAACCATTCCATCACAACAAAGATGTACATTGCACCGAAAAAATATATATGATAGCCATATAACTTCATATATTCTCTATATAAATCCTCAGAATTACAACATACTGCATAATGCACCTTTTCTCAACACTCAAACATACATAGACACAAAATTATACTCAAAGCATTACAACATTACAACAGGCTCAGAGCGAGCTCTATATTGAAGACTCAATGAATTTATTTTCCTCAATATCTAATTATTCCAACCAGCTAACCCTATTTCTGATATTAGTGCTTCCTTTTATAGCTTTCTCTATTGGGGAGTGTTGTCTCTTTCTGCTCTGCTCCACTCATTTGTCTGACAAAATTGCCCGCACGCTTATGTTTTATCCAGTGCTCCACGTAGACTTTTTGTTTCAATGGAAATCTTAAATTCCTGGCCAGCTCATCCTCTGGCCATCCCACGTCCTTGTATGTTGTTAGCAGTAATCATTCAGGGAGATTTCTCAATGATTCCTTTCTTAAGTCCAGTGGGTATCTTCTTGATTTCCAGTGCAACTAACAAAACTTGGACCAATGTGCACTTGGTAGACCTTAAGCTTGGAGTGCAATTGACAGAACATGGTCTAACACACACTTTATGCCATTCCTTGCGCATTTCCTTAGGCACGTGAAAAACTATGGAATGAGCGCACACAACTTCGTTCGTGCGTGCGTGCAAAATTGAACCCAAAACTTTGGGTGCCAACACAAGATCTAGTCTGAGTCACATTTGCATGTAAACAAGTTGTTTGGATGCAAAAGTGCAACACGACCATATAGACTTGTCATCCTTGATATGTTGCTTGTTAATGCAAGTGTAAGATATTTTTTGTTAGTTGATAGGTTTATGGATTTTAATCTTGAACTAGTAAATTCAACATTAGATGAATAGCCCACACATATGGTTTTGAGTAACCTCCGAGTTGATTGATTTGAATGCTAGCTTGGGTAAAACTATGTTTTTATATTCACGTAGCATGTTACATTTAGTCGTGGAAAATAACTGGAAACCTCTTTCGCTCAAATCTAACCTCGTATATGGTAGCATGAACACTTGAGTTGGTAAGTGAAAGATTGCACCCTGAACCCTAGAAGGGGATTTGAACAGAGAAATAGTCATTGGCCTTTGAGTTGGAATTGCCTATTAACATCTTAATTCCTTTTTCTACACAAACATTTTAAACATCCATTAACTGAAAAATTAAGAAGATAATAGATCATAGATATGTTCATGCGTAGATCGGTGATCTGGACATGACATGCAGAGCCATTGATTTCTATTCGTGCTTAAGAGTAGTCCTGTGGACAAAGTGAAGTTGTCTAAGATTTATTTTTGATTAGATTCTTTGTGTTTTGATTGGATTTGTTTGTGGTTTGGATTGATATATTTAGTGATAGATCATTTGATTTCATTACATACTGAAGTGTGCTTTGTCGACATTAGTTTCTGACATAGGCTAGAATAGGCTCTGATCTTGCATTTCGTGTGCTTTCATCTTGAAGTCTACGAACTCTCGGATTGATGATTTAATTTCATGGATTTATGCATATAAATAACCCGACAAAGACCTAATTGATAAGTACAATTGTTGGTAGACTTAGGAAAACTATGGTAACCCAAAGCCCCTGAATGTCCAAAAAACATCATTTAAGGCCTCATAATGGCCCCAAAAGTTTAGGACCTGAAAAATGGTATATAAAAAAATACCAAGATGGAGAACCATGTTGAGTCAGTCGAAGAGATGGGTAGCCATTGATGTCCACCCGGATTAGCAAGCATGCTAACAATGGAAGCATTGTATTATGGGAAAGGAAATTATCATTCACATTGATCATCATGCAAACACACAAAAAGTTACAAAATGACCACCATTATAAGTTGTTCACATACTTCCAACAATTACACGTGAACATGAAGTATAATAAGGGTAGCACAAACCATGTTTCATATTGCCTCAATCGACACTCGGTTATGGCGTTGACCGCAGTTCTTAACTCCTATGGGAATGAGACCTATGAGTGGCCCCAATTGTATTGCAATGACCCTGATTTTGTTGCTACATATTAGACATTGGGTGTAGGTAAACAAGTTCCAAACTTTTTCCCCCATGATGCACTTTTATGCTATCTGGGAAATCTTTGTGTTCCTTCAAGTGGGTGTGCAAAGCTAATTTGGGAGGCACATTATAGTCGGGTGGCAAGGCACTTTGGTGTGGAGAAGACAGTAGCAATACTTCAGAAGTATTTCTATTGGCCAAAACTCTGACAGGACATGAAAAAATATATCAAATCGTGCACTACCTATGCCATCGCTAAACCTGCCATTAAGAAGTAATGGTTGTACATTCCTCTACCTACCCCAAACAAGCCCCAGGGGTTAGTATCTATGGATTACATGTCAGCTTTTCCCTCCACCAAGCATGATAATGATTGTGTCTTTATGGTTGTCGATCAATTCTCTAAGCTGTCCATTTTGGTAATGTGTAAGAAGAGTTTGACAATGGAATCCACTGCTAAGCTCCTCTTTGAGCATGTTTGGGTCATTTTCGGCTACCACAAACCATTATTATAGACATGAATAGTAGGTTACTCAATACCTTCTAGTTTATCATGTGGTCTATGGTGGACACCAAGTTAACCAAATCGACCACCTTCCACCCCCTAACAAATGGGAAAACAAAGGTGGTCAATAGGATAATTATGCATATCATGCACATGTACAACTCCAAGCATCCACGTACATGGGATGAGAGCCTTCCATATGTTCAACATAGCTACAAAAGATCCCTTTGTAGTTGTATTAGCCACAACCCTTTTCAAGTTTGCTCAGGGTTCTATCCATTGGCCTCCATTGATGTAAGTATGCCCATTGCATCTACACTTAAAGAGTATTGCCATGCTTAGACAAAGGTAGATAGAGCAACCAAATTTGTTGAACAGATCCAACACATCCAACAATAGGTTCATGATATCCTACGGAAATCCAATGCCAAGCACAAGCAACGACATGACTAGAATCAAGTTCCACACAAGTTTAAGGTTGGTGATAAGGTGTGGTTGCATTTGCAGAAAGAGCACCTCATAGGCCCCCATAGGAAGCTCATACCACTCAAATATGGGCCTTACACCATCACAAAATTTGTGGGTGAGAATTCTTTTGAATTGAGTATTCCCCCTTTCCTTGGCTTGCACCTATTATTTAATGTGGATTTACTTCGATCATATCTATTGGAAATCTTGGAGGTGGTTGAGAGTTTGGCCACTGCAGAACTCAATCTTGACTGCATTGAAAAGGATACAGTGGACCAGATCATGAACACAAATATGAATGGCACCTTCTAGTAGAACATACAACTCTATTGAGTTGTCAAAGCATGACAACTTCTTCATTAAGGCAAGTGGATTACCAGAAGTCAAATTTAGCATAAGTTTCCCCTTTTGATGGAGGCACTTAATGCAATGGGGACCATTGCCTCCTAGGATGGGAATGATTGATCCAAGTGGATATCAGTGGCCACCCACCTCTTCCATTAACTCACAATGGTTCCCCATATTGGTAGTTTTTCTACAATTATTTAGGTCTCGAATTTCTGGCACGTTTTTTAGGACCTAAATAGTGCTTTTTGGCCTTGCAATATATTAGGGTTGTCATGAAATGTCTAATCCCATATCAAAATTGTTCTTCTCATCGATATCTTTACAACGGGATATTGTGCACCCTAAATGGAGTTTGTATGCGGAATTTTTAGCCCTAAGAATTTGATGTATCAACTAGATTCCTTGGGGTTCACATTCCTTTTGCCACTTCATCTCCTAGGGTTATGGTTTTGGATCTTTAGGTTTTTTTTTGCCTCTTAGGTTTAGTAATTTATGTTAAAATGATACTTCGGTCTCTTGTAGTGGTTTTCTTTTGAATGAGCATATCCAACACCTCTCTCTTTAGAGATAAGTTATCACCATTCTAGCTAATTTATATCGCTTTGCATTTCACAGTCTTTTCCTATTCATTTATTAATAGAATCTGGTTCTCAGTGTATTACTATACTCTCTGTAATATTTTTGTGTGTATGTTTCCATTCATATTATTTCCTTTTATTTTATTCTCTATACAATCTAAATCAACCTTACATTAAATGGCCTCCACTATTATTACTCTATTATGGGCCCTTTTACCCCCCACTTCACCCCTAGGAAGGATCCCAACATTCCACCCCCCTTAGAAAAGTGTTTCCCTCAACGCTTGTAGTGAGAAGGAATAACCATAAATTAGAGTTCCATGGACAATTGTTGACTGTAATGTTGAAGTAAGCCAAACAACTAGGGTCCCATGTACAAATGGTAGCCACCAAGCTGAAATAGTCCAACAAGCTCAACCATAAACTTGGGTCCCATGTACAAGTGCTAACCACCATGCTGAAGTAGTTAGTGTCCCATATGAAAATAAAAAAGTGCTATACTAAAGTAATCCAAAGATCTCATCCACAAACCTAAGTGCACGTTCCAAGAGCTCATGTTGACTCCCAGAATCATGTGGATGCAAATATATATATTCAGTTGTATCAAAAAAATTGTCCACTTAAGTGCAAAAGGTCGAATGTGGATCTAAAATGCACACAACTATTGGAGAATATGCAAGTTGAACACTAGAGACATTACAAGCTCTTGACTACCCTCCATGATGTTCTCTACACAAGGTAGAGTGGAGTAATCAAATAGAAGGTGAAAGTAGTTGTCATCCCATAAATAATAGCTATCCATGTACCGGCCATCACAAGCATCCTATAAAGTATACCAAGAGTATATTGCTCGGTTATATTCTTCATTGATGAAAGGGTATGTGGTATCAATAATACAAATATCTTCAAATTTATCAATTATCTCTTTCATATATTGCCATCCCTTATACAAATGCTAGAGAATTTTTTCCACCAACATTCATTCCTCCTGTGCCATGTTCCACCACATTTTCATTCTTCACTTATGTTATGGTCTAAGAGCATGAATTTGCTAGGGTTGTAATGCACTTGATATTGATAAAAAAATGTAACATATAATATGTTAAATCAAAGCCCCAAAAATCCTCTTTCCATCGGTGTTGGTTTGACGACAATTTAAGGACCCTGTCAAAAGACATATGCTTTGTAGTCTACGCAACCGTCACAAAAAAAAAAAAAAAAAACTAAAATGGATTATTTTAGACTAGCATAGATCCATCTTTGCTCTTGATCTATCATGCATCGAGAGGGATCAAATCCCTTGAGGTGCAAACATTTCCTCAAGTTTTTCCAATATAAAAAAGTTTTCACCTCGAGGAACTTAACTCTGGATCTATCATGCGTGGAGATGGATCAATTCCCTTGAGTATGGAAGGAATTACACATATCCCTCTCATATTGAGTAGCACACCATTGTAATGTTTTATTCATAATAATTTTTTTTATTTTGAACTTGAAATATTTAGAATTTAAAATATTTTATTTATGGCTGACATTGAAATATTATTTTGTTATTAATATTTTTTGAAATGCCATGTGTCAACTCCATGTTAATTAATGAATTAATTACACATCTCACTCACATTGGGATTTAGAAAGCACCTATTAGCATAATAATAAATTGTTTACTCTCAATTACATGCTCTTCTTCCTTGTTCTCTACCTGTTGTTCATACCAAAACATGACTATTCAAAAATTGTTTGTTCTCCCAATACAAATTTCCTCCCTTTGTTTGCTTGCTTGACTTACACACTTCCCCAAGTTGATTGTACTCAGCCCCGAGGCTCCCAATGACTATGGGATGTGACTTCTCACACCCACTCTCTTACATGCATTCAATGATCGGGTTTGGGAACACTCAACAACAAAACATAAGGTTCATATACCAACAATAATTTTAAGAAGTGAGTTGAATTAATAGACATGGGTAATCCTCCCTTGAACCCCTCTCTTAGAAATTCTCTTAGACCCTCCCCTCTCTTGGGGATTAATCAACCCTCATCTTTGTCCATGCCCCTCAAAAACCGACATCACATTTTATTTATTAAAATTCATAAATACAATTTGCATATACATCGCTTGGTCTTGGCCGCATTTCATATCTACATTATGCATTGATTAAAATGGAGATTATAGTGGAGACATTGCATTCCCCCTCCCCTACAATTGTGCATTTTCCTTGGTGCAAAGCACCATGCCAAAATATATATACAAAATTTACATCACAAGACTTAAAAAAACAAGAATTATGCAATTTGTATACTCTAGCAGAAATTTCAACCATATTCTCTTGTTCTTATAAACCTGCTAACCTAAGGAATTCACCCCGCTTTCACTGTTCTCAATCCATTGAGCTATACCATTATTTTATCAAGTCCCCCACCATAGCTTGTCTAGGACTCTAAGATGTAGTTCCAGAACTATAGTTGCTCAAAATGGAGTCTTACATTCTTATATTTTGTTTTCTTCAAAACTGACAAAAAATTATGGGTATTCCTCCTGCATGGTTTCTTCGTGCTCCCATGTTGCGTCTTCAGGATCTTAGCAAGTCCATTGAACCTTTACTATCCCTATGGATTTGTTTCTGAGCACCTTGACTTTCCGGTCTAGGATGCATATTGGTTCCACCTGGAAATCCCCTTCGTGTTCCACCTAGATCACAATCCAATCAATTATGTGGTTAGGGTCAGGCACACATTTCTTTAATAATGACACATGAAATACATTATGCACGCTCATGGATGAAAAAAATTATAACATGTATACAACTGGCCCTATCTTTTCTAAGATCTCAAAAGGTCCACAATATCTTGTTGCCAACTTTGGGCAGCTACCCAATCTTAGCGAACTTCTCTTTGCTTTCACTTTTAAAAATCACTTGCTCGCCCACTCTAAAATATCTGAAAACTTTTTTTTTGTCTGCATAATATTTTTACCTGACCTGGGTAGCCTTTAAATTCTGCTTGATCTTTGTCATCTTCTCTTCCATTTCCTTCAACAAATCTAGCGCAATAACAACTATGTTCGTTGGGTTATCCCAACTCACTCGTGTGTTGCACTTCCTGCCATACAATGCTTCAAATGGGCTCATTTTTAATGAGGCTTGGTACCCATTATTGTAAGAAAATTCCACTAAGTGGATATAATCCTCCCACTTTGATGGCTGGTCTGTCACATACATTATGAGCATGTCTTCAATTATTTTTTTGGTTCTCTATGTTTTCCCATCTGATTAGGGGTGATACATTGTACTGAGATTTAGATTTGTCCCAAAGTTGTTGAACAAATATTTCCAGAAATTAAATGTAAACTTGGGAACTTTGTATGAAACTATTGTCTTAGGCACCCCATGTAGCGTGACAACTTCTTTCATTTAGATTTATGCAATATATTTTGCCTTCTGTGTAGTCTTTACTATAATAAAATGTGCAACCTTAGTCAATTTGTCCAGGACTACCATGATGGAATCATGTTGCTTCATTGTTCTATGCAGCTTAGTAATAAAATATACCGTAACTACTTCCATCTTCCATTATGGAATGGGCAATGGTTGTAGGAGTCTAGCTAGATGTCTATGCTCAGTTTTCACCTTCTGGCACTCTAGACACCTAGTTATCTAATTAGCTACTTCTTTCTTCATTCCAGGCCAAAAATATCAACTTCTTACAACTGCAATTGACTTCTAATATCTTGGGTGCCCAACATATGACAGATTGTGCATTTCCTTCATCATTGTATTTTTCAGCTCACTGTAATTTGGCACATATACCTTGCCTCTATACACGAGAATTCAATCTTCCTGCGGTTCATAATATTTAAATTTTTGTTGTAAAATTCCTTGTTGTAATGTTTCTTTTATTTTGAAATAGTGCTTATATGAAATCGTTGCTGCAATAATTTTATCTTTCAGATTAGTCTTATACATGCTAATCTGTGCAATATGCATCTTATGTTCTCTCTTATTGAGTGTATCAATCACTTGATTCTCTTTTCCCTTGATGTGTTTAATTTAAAATTTATATTCACTAAAGAATTTCGACCACCTAATTTGTCTAGCATTTAATGTGGATTGTCCAAACAAATGTTTCAAACCACAATGGTCTGTCCTTAGCTCAAATTTCCTCCCCGTGAGGTAATGTCTCCACATTTTTAGCGCATGAATAATGGTTGCTAATTTTATATCATGGGTGGCATAATTCTTCTCATGATATTTTAATTTTATGGACTCATAGCATACCACATGATCTTTTTGTGTGAGGACTCCACCGAGCCCTTCCTTGCACGCATCTGTGCACACAACAAAGTCTTCATCTAGATCTGCAATCTTCGATATTGGCACACTTGTCAATATGTCTTTCATCTACTGAAATCTTTCTTCACATTTGGGGATCCATTCAAATTTCACTCCCTTCTTTTACAATGAATTAACGGGGCTTGCAATTTTTGAAAAACCTTTTATGAATCTTTGGTAATACCCTGCAAAACCCGTGAATGATCAAACCTCTATGACATTTCTTGGCACTGACCATCCTCTAATGGCCTTTATATTTTCGAGATTAGTTGTTATCCCATCTGTCGAAATAATATGCACCAAGTAGTGAATCTTATTTTGATAAAATATGCACTTACTTAGCTTGGCATACAATTTATGCTCTCTTAAAACTTGCAACACCATTCTTAAATGTTTCTCATGTTCCTCCTTTGTCTTTCAATAGATGAGTATATCATCTAGGAACACAACTACAAACTTGTCCAGGTATTTCATGAACACTCCATTCATCAGGCACATGAAAACAATTGGGGCATTCGATAGCCCAAATGGCACTATCGTAAATTTGTAATGCCTGTATATTTCCCTGAATATTGACTTGATGACATCTTCTTTTTTTATCCTCACTTGATGATAACATGATCTCAAGTCAATCTTGGAAAATATTCTTGCACCTTTCAACTGATCAAACAAGTCATCAATTCTTGGCAAGGGATATTTATTCTTTGTTGTGACCTTATTTAGTTGTTTCAAATCCATACACATCCTCAAGGTTCCATCTTTCTTCTTCAGAAAAACAACCGGGGCACCCCAAGGTGACACACTTGGGTGTATATATCCTTCCTTAACAACTCTTCAAGTTGCATCTAAAACTCCTTCAACTTTGGTGTGCCCATTCTATAAGGTGTCTTGGACACTGGAGAAACTCCTGGCATCAAATCAATAGAGAAATCAACATCTCTCTTTGGTGGCAGTCCAGAGATTTCCTCAGAAACATATTCAAAATCCCTCAAGACTAGATGGTCTTCAATGATTGCCACTTTATCTTTGGCTACTTATTCCATATGGGCTGCAAAAATATGGCATCGCTTCCTAAAACTCTTTTTCAACTGCATAGCTAAAATTTCTCTAACGGCTACAACTCTTGGAATGCCTTGAACCTTACCTTGTTGCCCTTTTTCATCAAGACAAGTGATTTTTTTGCTATAACAATCTAGGATAGTGTGGTGTTTTTTCCAATTGAGGCATGCCAATTAGACAATCATATGAACCCAATGGCATGATGTTCACATCTACCTTTATGCTAAGTCCATTCATGTCTAATGGGCAATCCTTAACCAAGTCATTGATTTTCCTCTTAGCCCTTATGGATAACTAAACCAAACAATACTTCTTATGCTTACTCCTTTGCAAGTGAAATCTTTCAAAAATGTTAGAGTTTATGTAACTATGGATAGCTCCAGAATCAATTAAAAGTTCTATGGACCGGTTATCAATCTTACCTTCCACTTCAATCATGGGGGATTGATATTTTGCTTTCTTGTTGTCCAAGGCTACATAAATCCTTGGCATGTTTCCTCCCATGTCTTCAATTGTTTCAACCTCCTAAATGTTGTGAAAAATCCTCATTCTTTCTCCTTTGTGAGGTAAGTCCCTATTTATGTGATTTCCCTCACATCCCCAACATTGTATAGGCTACTACCTTGGCCTTTTCTCAAATGAATTTGTCATCCTAGGATCATTTTGCAACGATTGTCCTTGTTGATTTGCTTGTGAGTTTTTCTTGAAAAATGATCTTCCCGTGCTCTGCTCATAAAGATGATTTTCTCTCCTTATGGCCTCCTACAAAGTCTCGGGGTTATCATATTGTATCTTCATTGTAGAAAGAGGAAACCCACTCAAAAACCTTCAGATTTTGACTTTCGTATCCTTTATAAAGTCCACATACTTCAAAAATTCAAATAATTTCTTCTCATATTAATCCATTGTCATGCTTCCCAACTTGAATTCAAATAACTCTTTCATCTTCTTTTCATAGTAGTGATTGGATAAGTATTTCTCTTGGAAATATCCTTTGAACTACCTCCATGAGACCTTCTTCTCATCAAGGTTCTTGGCTTGCTTAAGTTGAACCCACGACATGGTTGCCTTTCCTTGTAGGTGGTAGGTTGCAGTTCTAGCTTCTACCCTTCAAGGTTAATCATGCAGATGGAATATTTCTTCCTTTCCAACAGTCAGTCCTTGACCTCTTCTCCTTTCCTGTGCTCACCATTGAAAGTTGGTGGTTTGATTTTCTTGAGTTCACCTTGCAAAATATCTGCCTCCGACCTTCTTCTTCGCCTCCTGACAGGAGGCACACTTGGTTGCTCCCTGATCCCAAACTTGCATGAGATCTCCTAATGGATTTATCTAGGGAATGATGGTGCCTGATCATACTCCTTAATTGCATGTCATTTTGAGATGAACAAAAGTTCACTCACACAAGAAATATCCAAAATAGAAGGGATATAACAGA
>ML796863.1:34315-48306 GCA_009831015.1 Picea engelmannii
TGGTGGCCCAACACTTTGATATTTCATTTCCATATGGTGCAACTAATATGGAGCATAATGGGGAGAGCACTTCAACGACTATATAAACGTGAGGGATTGGTGTGACTCATTATTAAGAATATTATTTATATTTAATATTATTAAATTTTTGTTTTAAATTTTAATTTATTTTAATTTTTTAAATAAAAAATTTTAATTTTTTTTATAATTTTATGTTTTTTTGAATTTATTATTATTATTATTATATTAAATTTCTTAATTTTAGTTGTTTTAATTTGTTATTTATATATAATTTTTTATTTTTATTGTGTTTTTGTTAATTTTTTAAAAATTTTGGACTATAATTTTTTAAATTTCTCATTAAATTTAGTTTATATATATATATATATTTTCGAATTTATTTTTTAAGATTTATTTTATTTGGTAATTATATAAAAAAAAAAAAAAAATTCTTTTTTTTCTTTTTAAATTTTAATTATTTTATTTTTCTTAGTTTTTTCTAGTTTTAATTTCTAAAAAAAAATCAATTATATTTTTTTGGCTAAATGTTTAAAAATAGTGTTATTTAACTATAATGATTTTCTATCTATTAAAGTAAAGGTAAAAAATGTGTTAAAAATGATATTTTCCACTATATTTAAAAAAATATGAAACCATAAATTAATTAAGGAACGAAAAATGGCATTTTCAAATATGTAAATGGTAAAAATTATTTTAAGATTGAAAGAAGCATGGAAAGATGACTAAAAACACTGTTGATAAAAAAAATAAAAAATAAAAAATTGAAAATAAATGAAAAAACAAGCATTTAAAAAAAAAAAGTGGAAACAGTATGTATGAAAAAATTTAAAATATCAAAAATCTACGTAAAAATGGAAAGGGGTGCTACCGGTAGCACTGTTTTTAAAAACGGGGTAAAAAAATTGACCTCCCAAAAAACGAGAACTCTGTAGAGTTCTCGTTAAGTTGGTAACTATGTTATCTATGTTGTGTAACTGCATTCGTCGAGGAGGTGATTGGTTGTTTCCTCCTTGACTTGACAAAGATGGCAGCGAGAGGGACCTATGAAACCCCTTTTCATGAGGTTCTCCCAAGTTAGAGTTCGGTTATGTAGAACTAGCCATTTGAACATTTTGATTTTTGGCCATTGAGGCCTTTTCCAAATATTTTCCCACTATTTCTCTGGATCTTCTTGGTCCTGGCCCACGATGTAATACCATGCTTCCTTTTAGTTGAATTCATCCTCGTTTTTCCTGCCCCACCTGAATTAGTCATCTTCTTCCGACAGCCCAATTTTCCTTTTCCCCAATTCCTCCTCCACGTCTTTCGTTATTGTTTCGATTCGGGTTCTATTTTGTGGATTAAGTTTGTCTCGGATCCTCCATCTGGCACTGCCACCCCTTTGCTTCCAGTAATGATGGATTTATGTTTTTCCTTACCCAATCATTTCCTATTGTAGCTCCTCCTTGTTCGGATTTTCCATTCTAGGTTCATGTTACCAAGCATCCTCCCAGAACCTTGTTGTTCTACCATTTATGACTTCCGAGAAGCTGTGTTTCTAGATCCAGTTCTTATTTCACCAGGAGAGATTCTAGATGGTTGATCCCTCCCTTTTGCTCATGAACCAAATTCGCTCCTGGTCGCTGGTGTTCGGGGCATACTTGGCCTTCCAGAGCGTTGCCCCGTAACCTTCGTTGGTTACATGTGGGTCTTGTAACCCCAGGACACCTTTGCTTTTTGGTTTGCATACCTTATCCCAGGCCACCAGGGCCCATTTCTTTTTATTATTTGCGCCTGGCCATAGGAATTCTTGTTGGATACCTCTTATCTTTTGTAGGATTATTTTGAGGGCTGGGAACACTGACATCATATACATTGGAATTGCTTGCAGAACCGTTTTGGTGAGGATAAGCCTTTCGTCCAGGTTTAGAGCATTGTATGTCCAGTTTTTTACCCTTTCCAGTAGTTTGCTAATAAATACTTCCCACATAGCATTTTACAAGTTCTGTCCGTCAGGGGGATTCCCAAGTATTTCATTGGGAGTGTTTTACGTTCAAACCCCGGAATGTTGGCCAAGTTTCGTTGGATAGTTGCATTAGTGTTGAAGAAATATATCAAAGATTTGGAGTGGTTGATTTTTTCCCCCAAAGTCTTCTAATATTATTTTAAAATCCTTTGTTTTCTTTACTGTGGGTGTGCCATGGAGTAGGGTATCGTCAACGAAATGTTGATTTGTGGAGGTTGGACAGTTTTCAAAAGGTTTGATGCCTTTTATTTCACCAAATTAAGTTGTGATTTTTATGCTTCTGCTTAGCCCTTCCATCATTATGATGAACAAGAAGGGGGATAGTGGGTCCCCTTGTCTTATGCCTCTAGATGGATGGAAAGGTTTGTCTGGGGCTCCATTGATTAGTAGCGAGTAGCTTGTCGTTTGTTAGCACCAAAAGTCACTCCTGGATTGCAGCAGGAGTAAGCCTGATACCTATCAGTTTATATGTCACAATTTGTTTATAATGGGTGATCGAAAGAGAACATACTCAAAACAATATCGTTTTAACTCATAATCCTGGACTAGGCATGCATGAGCAGGTGAGGTCCTGATCTAACTTCTGTCAGTAAGTTAAATTTAAGGTGAGCAGATGGAAGACTTGGTGAGAATATGAACGAGACTTTTATGGGCATCCGGCCTTCCAGCAGCTCGGGGAAGAAAAATAGGACACTGAAATATGTCGAACTAACACAAATACAACAACACAGTGATGGCTCGACTGGATCTTCCAATTCCTAGCATCACAATATTGTTGTAACATCTTGACTGGATCCTCCAATTCCAAGCTATTCAGTGCGAGAGGGAAAGGTAACACAGGAAACTAACTAAAATTGATGTAAATATTGCAGTGATCCAACATACATCATCCTACAACATCACGACCCTCGACTGGATCCTCCAATTCTGGGTGTCTTAATATAGTGTTTACAGAGATGGAAAGAAGTTGACTTTCATTAAACAGGAAGTCTCAAACACAAATGCATCACCAGGTAAACCAGTGCTTCATCAAAACTTTACAGACGAGAGCTTAGCTCTACCATCGATACTAACAAAATGGCAAAAATGCCTACATATACTTGGAACTGGCTCCATTGCTTCAAACACAATCATGTCACGCATTCATGGCCTTACGTTGATAAGTTCCTTTGTTAGGTTGCTCATGCAGACATCGGTCAGACTGCCCATGTAGTCGGCTGTCAGACGTAATCTTTGTCAGGCTGGACTGACAGTCACCTTCTGTGCTTTGTCTCTTTCTGACCTTCTATTTATGGAAGGAGACCACGCTCAACCACCGTCAACCACCTTAATAATTGCTTTCTCGGGATTAGGTAAGGCCCAGTCAACTCTGCTCTTGGACAACGTGGCGACCTTTCCTAGGCCACTGCTGCTTCACTGGACTGCTACGAGGGGGCCTGGCCTGCGAACGTGGACAAGGATCTGACAGGGAGGTCGATGACGCCAAAAATGTAAAAGGTGAGACAAGGGATGCTGAGGTGGAAGCACCAAGTGACAGAGACATAGGGGTTGTGACACCAGACCAGAAATGCCACGGGAAAATGGATAGGACACAGGTGGAAGCGGCATGGAGCATGGGGGTATATGTGTTGGGAGATAAGAGGGATGAAGGAAAAGGGGATATGACACCTGAGAGAGTAGAGGACAGGTGTGCTGTGGTGAAAGGTAGGAGGGAAGCGGGAGATGTGACAGGGGAATAGGAGAGGCAAAGTGGGGGACACTTGTCACCAGAAGGCGAAGGTAGTAAGCGGAGGAGGAAACAGTAAGGGGTTTCAGGGGGGCCCACATGAAACTGCCCATATCAGACCCCCCCCATTAAAGGTCGAATGACAACGGGGTCTGCAATGATACCTTAGCCATCGATCTGGGCGCTTAAATCCTGATCGTTGAAACTTGCGCGCCCTCACATCGGACCCCCCCCCAACCCATTAAAGGAAGAACAGCGGGGGGGTCCGAAATTGGACCCTGTCTGTAGATCTGGGTGCGTAGATCCTGGCCACCCAGATCTTCTTACTGCTTCACCGTCATGTCGGACCCCCTCGGCCATTAAAGGCAAAATAGTGGGGGGGTCCGGAATTGATCCTTGGCCGTAGATCTAGGTGCACAGATCTTGGTCGCACAGATTTTCTTACCTCTTAGCGCAATGCACCCTAACGCCCCAAACTTAGGATAAGTGGGTTTTTAATCCACTTTGTGCCATTCTTCACCATAGGGGTCCATTTCTTAGGAAAACAACCACCTTACAACATTATGTGCTAACATCGTTGAGACTAGAGTGACTATCCAGTTGATCCAGTGTTGTTCAAACCCAAAATCTTCCAATGTCTTAGCCATGTAGTGCCAGCTTATTTTGTCGTAAGCCTTCGCCAGGTCAAGTTGGATTATCATCCCCCCTCTCCTTTGTCTTTTCAGCGTGTGAATAATCTCATGGGCGTGGATGATATTGTCCAAGATTTGTCTTCCTTCCACAAAACCCGCTTGTTCATGTGAAATCAGTGTCGAAAGGAGTGGCTTGAATCTATTGGCTATGACTTTGGAGATTATCTTGTATACTACATTACATAAAGTTATAGGCCTGTAGCGGTCTGGGGTCCTAGCTTCATTTTCTTTTGGTATTAGAGTGATCATTGCGGCATTTAAAGATTTTAGGATGGAAGTCGATCTCTTGGAGTACTCCACCACCCCATAAATGTCATGCTTAACCACTTCCCAACATGTTTTGAAGAAATCTACTGTGAATCCATCCGGGCCTGGGGCCTTTCCATTGGGCATCTCCTGGACCACTTGGTCAATTTCATCCTTTGTGATTGGTTTTCTTAGGCCGACATTCTGATCCTCTGTGACCAACTTGGGCATGCTCTGAATTATTCTTTGTATGGCCTCAGATCTATCTTAGTTGGGTTCCTCGACTATCCCCTGGAAGTGATTGACCAGAGTATTCTCAATTTCCTGGTGGGATTGTCTTTCAATCTCATCCTGATCCCTAATCTTCAATATTTTGTTATGTGCTCTTCTTGCAATAGTTGTTCTATGAAAAAACCTGGTATTCCTCTCCCCTTCCTTTAGCCACCTTATTCTGGACTTTTGGCACCACAAATTTTCTTCCTACTGGCATCTTACTTCCCATTCCTGGGTCATTTGGATCTCTTCTTTTTTTCGATCCTCTGTGTATCCCTCTTCGATGCACAATTCATGTAGCTTCCTCATTCTATTCTTGATGCTTTTTTTCCCCTGGTTTATGTTTCAAAGACTTCCCTGTTCCACTCCTTGAGTTTTTGTTTGATGTACTTGAGTTTTTTGTAACGTTTGGACATCCTTGTCCCTTGGTCTAGTAGTTCCTCCCGCCACCATTGGTTGATGTTATCCTTGAAGGTGGGATGATCAATCCAGAATTTCTCAAATCTAAATGGTTTGTTCTTCAGTGTGGTTTGAAAATTAGTGTTGGCACAGGGGAATACCCAGGGTTCAATGCTTCAATGGCACACCAAAAAAACCCTAACTACCGACCCTTTCAGCAACACTTGCGAAGCAGATGAAGTCTGACCCGAGGTAGAGGCAGGGGTGGTTGCAGGACTCCAGTGTCTGCAATCTTAGCTGGGACATAGATCTGTGATTACAATACTTCTAACAAAGCACTTAGCAGTTGTCATTCATTAGTACTTCACCTTTGTTCACAGCGTAGATAAACCCTAATTACAGCACAGCGCGGTATTCAACAAGATTCAATACATTCAAGCACTTATCATTAAGAAATAGATCATATCTAGCATTCATTCGCATCATTGAGCACTAAGCTATCATATTAGATGCTTCTAACATTCATGAAGATAACAACAATAAGCATAAACCACATTAAAGGCATAAAGCAATAATCGAAATGCACAAAGCAACCATAACACAGGATATACGTCGTTCACCCCCAACCTGGGGCTACGTCCACCAACTCTTCTTCTTCTTTATTATATTATGTCAATCATCTACATGCACAAAGACATAAGGTTCTACTCTGCATAGGACATGACATCTACGCGCACCTCGCCATATCCTCCTTCCCCGAACTAGGTTATAACACAAAGCCTTTACACAATCTCTTACAGTCACTTGCACTTAGCCTTGCAAGTCTCACACATTATGCAGAAAGCATGTACAACTATCACTTACACTTAGCACAATGGCCTTCACTTTCCCTTAGCACCTAACATCACACACGGGCACTCCTATTTACAACGCCTAGCTTTCTATTTATACATTACAAAATGGTCCTAAACATGGGTAAACCCATGAGCCAACATCCCCATACCCATTACATAAACTCAAAACCCAAAAATCCCCAAAAAAGGTCGAGATCTCGCGATCTCTGCTTCGACTTGCACTCTGCCTTCAACAGCCTGTCAAAGTCCCAAAATAGGTCAAACCTGACCAAGGATCTCCAAAACTTGGTCAAGGACGAACATGCCCCCAACACTCACATGTGACTCGTCCCGAGTCACTCTGATCTGGGTAGCTTTGCTTCAAAAGCCTCGAGCCTGGCTCGAGCTGCTTCGATCTGTTGCTTCGTCGGGGCCTCCTACTCGACGAACTCGTGAAGAACTGTCTCGTTCACAGGTCCTGCTAAGAATTTTTTGACTGAAGTGACTACTTGTTCCAGCTCTGCTCCTTGTCCTTTAATCTCTTCAAACCAATGGAAAGCTGCATCCTGGACTGGCTGGAGCCTCTGAGTCACCTCCATGACTTTTCTCTGTATGGCATGGACGTCCTGTTGGACAATGCGTTGTTCCTGGGATCGTTTCATTCTCTCAACTACTGACAGAAACTTCAACTACACCAGTACTGTCGTTGCTTGTTGCTTTGCCTTCTGGAGCTATGACTCCAGTGTCTTCAATTCAAGGTACTCAGTAAGTTTCTCATAATTCTGCGCACTTCTACTGCTAAGTTGTTGACATTCCAAAGCTAATGCTCTGATCCTCTCAACTACGCTCCGGGCAGTGGCTTCTCTTTGGTCTTGCACGTCCTACGGAGTACTTGGTATTGTTTGTAGCTCTAGATCTGTTATTCTTTGTTGAAGTTGTTGGATGGCTTTGACAAACTGCGCTACTTGATGCTCCATTGGGTCTTCCTCCTTTTTCTCTAAGACCGTAACAGAGTGAAGTGCTTTGTTGGTTGCTTCTTTTACTCCAACCTGCTCCATGAGAACCTATTCTTTCTCTTGCTGCATATGCGCATTTTCTTCTTTAAACTTTTCTTAGAGGGAAGCCTTCTCCTACTACGCAACCCCGTGTTGCTCTATTACTTCCTCTTGTGCTTGCTTCAGGGCTACTGTGGATTGTTTTGTTTCTTCCTGTGCATGGTGAAGGCAAGATTCAATCGCATCGGCTAGTCTGCAGAGTTGAGTAGGCTCATCTCCCAACTCTGTTTCTTCTGATGGAGGGGGCGCAGTGGACACTACACGACTTGAGTGAAGGGCATGTTGTACCCCTCATAGTTCTGCTTCAATTTTCTCATACATGGTCTCTTGCTTAGCTTCATTTCTCTACAAAATATCTTTTGAGGCATCTGATACAGCTGCGATGATGAAGTCGAAGTCATCGAACGTGAGCATAGTCTGCAGCTTGGTCTTACTAGCTTTTGACTTCTTCCGCGATGTGGGTTTCGTGGGAGAAACCTTTCTTTTCTTCAGTGGATCTGCATCATCAGGGGAATTTTGTGGAGGTATTACTTCACCTTGCTTCTGTTGATCTTCTTTTCCATTGTTCTCTTCTTTATCTACTTCATCATCACCTCCTCCTCCAGGTGATTCTGAGGCAGTTTCTTCTGATGTATTGTTCAGCTGCTGGACTTCTTCTATCTTCTTCCCTCTACTAGTTCTAGGTGTATCATGCCCTTCATGAGTGATCACCGAGCTTCCTACTAGTTTGGGATCAGACAATTTTGCGGGGTCAACAAGGATAAGGAGCTCTGCAGGCCACTCCTTAGTGATTTCTTCTAGGTCCTCCTCTGTGAGTTTGTAATAACTCTGTATTACTTCTTTGTGTTCATCTCTGCATGCAGTGATATAGATAAAATGTTTGTCTGCGTGGAACTTCACAAATGGCTTGAACCTGTGCAGGGTGTTCGGCGTTATACGAGGGACAACCTCGATAGCCCTCTTTAACTGCAGGTAGTAGGTGTGGAACACCACATTTGATTTCCATTGTTTTCCCATATCGCTTGAATACCATAGTGAAGTGAACTTCGTGGCTAAGGGTTCGAATGGATCTAGTTCAAGGAAGGTTGCACCTTCCGACATCTCCCAAGCTATGAACGCCATGAGGATCAGTAGCCAACTAAAATGGAACTCATAGCCTTGATCCTGAGCTTCACGGCAATATTGGTCTAACTGATTCACTAAGTACTCTGCCCAATTCATCTGTAGCCCCTCCACACATTTCCCCGCGAGGTCAACAACAAACCTTGTGACTTGCATGGGTTTGTTCTTCCACACTAGCTTTCCAACAATCAATTGGCAAGCAAGGTGCAGTGTGCCATTCTGGATGGAGGCTACCTTGTAGCCTCACTTCCCATTTTCCACATCATCATATCTATCCTTAATCTTTTGCGCCAGGGTGTGGTCTGCAGCCTTCCTTGGGTAAAAGTCTTGCGGGTATGGTCCCTACATGCTCAATCCAGTGATTCGATGGATCAGCGTCGGATCGACGGTGATGTGTCTGTCTAGCCACAAATAACCACCATGGAAGCTCGACAGCAAGAGCTTAACGCACGCGTTAACCTCCTGGTGCCTTCCAAAATGGGGTATTTTCATCACGTTCAGGATGGTGGACTGTTCAAGGTCCATAGTCCATGGTTGGGGGATTATCCTCGAATTCTTCCCCATCCTCCTAGTCAAATACTTGTGAGGAGCGAGCATGTTGAAGTTCTTGCGATCCCTTAGGTTAAAGTCGTTGATCCTTAGTGTCGTGATCTTATCAGACTGAGGCTTGCCTGTGCATATCCCCTTCGGGAGGTACGCAGTAACCAAGGTGTAGACGAAGTCCCTAGGGACACTATCACGATTCACTGCATCGGCCAGAGGTGGGATGTAGTCGAGCAGGATGGAAGGGATTAACTTCAGGTTTGCCAAATCATCTCGATGCTTGGTTCTTTTCTCATATGCAGCTCGTGATGGTTCGGATCCGCGAGCAGTCGAGGGAGAGGCTTTCACTCCTCTCATCAATGAAGCTTCAACTCCTGTGGACATCACTCTCTCTGCCATTAGATCGATTAAAATTTCCTCTATTATCTTTTCCACAACGTTGAACTCGTCTGACATGCATGCTCAAGATCGGGTATCTTAGGCTAATGAGAAATTTCTCAATGCAATAGAATGGATGGCAAGGTCTCAATAAGTAGCACACAGTAACAATGAGTTCTCTTGTTGGCTTGGATTCAATTCGTGAAAGTGTTCTTGGCACAACAGTCGATAGGATAAGTAAACAACGATGTAACAGATCCTTCCAACGGACAAGAAGCCTTCATTAGTGCAATTATGTTTGTTACGGCGTGGTCTCAATGGTCCAATGGCGAGATTTCTGATCATAACTATTGTTCTAATCGTTCGGGAACATCAATCTAACAGTTATAATGCCTCCAACGGTTATATCGCTCTGCCATGGCGAAGTGTCAATCTCAGTTGCTCTGATAGTCCAGCAAAGTTCAAATTCTAGAGACCTTCCTTCTGCGAAGTCTTCTCTGGCACTTCCTGTAATTTCTCAAACTTTGCTTTCTTCTTGCTGATCTTTGTAACCTTCTTCCCTGTGATCTGCGTTATTGGGTTCCTCTTCCCATTCTAATTCTTATATTCTCTTGGCATAATAACTTCACGTAGTTTATGATCTTTCATAAGGTTTAAGGGTAATACTTCTTTGTTGTCTGGGTTAAGCGCTTTATTTTCTTGCGTTCTTTCAACTCTGACACCCAAGTCGGTGGTCTTCGTCCTGTTCTCCTGTTCTTCTATCAAGTGTGTTATTCTCCTAGTCGTGAAATCTTTTAATGCTTGTTTTTTCTGTTCTAGAGCTTCCTCTTCTTGTTTTCTTTGGATCTGATCTTTCTCAATCTATGTTTTTCCTAGAAACATAGCAAATGGGGCATTGTTCTCAATAAATTTAACAACCTCAAATTCTTCTTCTGTCAAAGTGCCATGAGCACTCATAGATTTCTGGGTAAGTCTTCCACATAGGGTTATCATCTTTCCTCTAAATAATCCTATTCCTCCCAATGAAGGGATCATAGCAGGATTTCCTAAAATTTTCCAAGTTTTCTCTGTCATAATATTCACCTGTGTTTCCTCATCCAAAACACAGTCTATGTTGAAGTCTCTTATTCTTGCTTCTATGCACTTTTTCTCTTTGAAGATCTTTGATAAGTTGATATATTTGTGGCCATTCAGGGTTTCTTTCATGTTTAGTAATACAGTCTTTTATTCTTTCTAGGGTTCTGCCATGGTCTTAGTTTCTTGGCCTTTCTCGGGGTTTTCTCGTCTCATATTCATTCTTTCAACCTTAGCAATCATTTTAGGGCAATCCAGAACTTCATGGTCCATAGCTTTACAACAAATACAACTAGGTCTTCTATCAGGGCAATCTTTAGCATGATGGTTCGACCTTCTACAGCTGTAACAAAGGGTTAATCCTCTCTTCCTCTTAAATGATCCCCAACCTTTCTTGTATTGTGCACTAGGATCATGGTGGCTAACCTGTAGAAAATTCTTCCTAGGATCATGCATCCATTTGTTAGTCCAAACATTCTTTCTATGTATAGGAATAACATATCTTTCATTATTTCTATCAGATCTATTCATATCAAACCTTCTTTCTTCTAACTGTGCCCTAGTTTTCAGACTAGGACAAAATTTATCAATCATACCTAGATCCATACTTTCGAAAAAAAAAAATCCACTTATCTTACCTTTATCAAAGCACAAAGCTTTCAGATCTTACCTCTTTAATAAAAAAAATTCACTTTACCTTTATCAGGGCACAAACCTTTCAGATCTTACCTCTTTTCTTCGGATCAGACTTTTTTTCTTAGCACAGAGCTTTCACAAGTTAAGTAGAATATTGTGCACTAAAGCAACAGATCTACGCACAAAGCTTTCTTTCTTTTCCTAAGTTCCCAACAATCATGGTTTCAGGTACCGTCAACGAAACCATTTGTTGGCACAGGGGCAGACCCAGGGTTCAATGCTTCAACAACGCACCAACAAAACCCTAACTACCATCCCTTTCGGCAACACCTACGAAGCAGATGAAGTCTCACCCGAGGCAGAGGCAACGGTGGTTGCAGGACTCCAGTGTCTGCAACCTTAGTTGGGACACAAATCCGTGATTACAAAACTTCTAACAAAGCACTTAAAATTTGTCATTCACTAGTACTTAACCTTTGTTCACAACGCATATAAACCCTAATTACAGCGCAACGCAGTATTCAACAAGATTCAAGACATTCAAGCACTTAGCATAAAGAAATAGATCAGATCTAGCATTCATTCGCATCACTGAGCACTAAGCTATCATATCAGATTCTTCTAACATTCATGAAGATAACAACACTAAGCATAAATCACATTAAAGGTACAAAGCAATAATCGAAATGCACAAAGCAACCATAACACAGGATATACGTGGTTCACCCCCAGCCTAGGGCTACGTCCATCAACTCTTCTTCTTCTTTATTATCTTTTGTTAATCATCTATATGCACATAGCCATAAGGTCCTACTCCGCATAGGACAGGAGATCTGCGCGCACCTCGCCATATCCTCCTTCCCCGAGCTAGGTTACAGCACAAAGCCTTTACACAATCTCTTTCATTCACTTGCACTTAGCCTTGCAAGTCTCACACAGTATGCACAAAGCATGTACAACTATCACTTGCACTTAGCACAGTGGCCTTCACTTGCCCTTAGCACCTAACATCACACACTTGCGCTCCTACTTACATATCCTAGCTTTATATTTATACATTAAAAAATGGTCCTAAACATGGGTAAACCCATGAGTTGACATCCCCATACTTGTTACATAAACCCAAAACCCAAAAATCCCTAAAAAGGGGTCAAGTTTCGGCGATCTCCACTTCAACTTGCACTCTGCCTTCAATAGCCTATCGAAGTCCCAAAATAGGTCAAACCTGACCAAGGATCTCCAAAACTTGGTCAAGGGCCAACAATTAGCTTCCAGTTGAATTGGCCAGTGGTATGATCCCCCCCAAGGGAGGATGTTGCAGTCCAAAGTTAGTCCCTGCAAAATGATGGATTCTGACACTAAGAATTTGTCTAGCCTTGTAGCTACTTGGTGGTGAGCTAGTCGTTTGTTGTTCCATGTGAATTGTCCATTGCTTGTCCTGATATCCACAAGCTCAATTGTGTCAATGAATGCTGAGAAATATGCTGCATCTCTGTCCAATCTCCCGGTGCCCCGTTTTTTCTTCATGAGTGTGGTGATGATGTTGAAATCCCCTGCCAGGATCCAATGGCAGTTGCAGGTACGATCCTTTAGATTCTCTAGGTCTAGGAGCATTCTCCTTTTTTCCTCCATCACCTGGGGGCCATACACATTAGTGCATAGAATTTTTGTTGTGTTCCCTATCATTTGCATGTTAACAGAAAGTTTGTTTCTCATGGCCTCTACTGCAAGTAGGTTCACCGATTGTGGGTTCCACAAGGTGAGGATCCCTCTCGCCATTTGTTGGATTTCGACAGCCAACATCGGGTTGTTCCTTACTCGGTCTATTTTTAAGGATTCGTTGTTTTATTGGGTTGTTTAGGCCTCTTATATTCCACGTTATAATCTTCATTTAAACATGTGGGGGGGAGTTGGGGAAGAGATTTTTAATCTTACCTGAGTTTATCAGCAGGGCTCCTAGTTCTTGTAGGGCTATGCTATTTGATTTTTTGCCTTTCTTTTGTCGTGCCTGCTTTGGTGAGTGTTGTGGTTGTCCATCGCCTGTTTTGATTCTCAGGTGTCTTATCTCTCCATGCATGCACTTGATCCCTCTAGATTTCACTTCCTCCCTTAGGAGGAAGAGATATTGAATGCGATCGATTTTCTCCCTGGCACATTGTCTACTCCCTGCCTCTTCCATTGCTCCAGAATATTCGGTAGATGTATTCCTTCCCTTTCCACTGTGTCTCTGAGATCTGGTTCTTTTGTTCCTACCTCGCTTGGTGTCATCTCTGAATCTTTGTTTGCTTCCTACATTGGGGTGTTGGCATCTATGTTTCCTCCTTCCATAAGACTTGTGCTACCTCCCTGTTCTCCCTTGTTTCTTGGCATTTAAGTGTTCTCATGAGTTTCTTTTTCACTTGCTTCCTTAGCTTTGTTCTTGTCCTTTGCTCCTTCTTGCCCTTGGTTGGGCCTGCCTCTTCCTTCAATTCTAATCTTGGCTTTCTGGTTGCTTCCTATTGGGGCCTTGCCTTGTCTTTTGTTTCCTCTGCTTTTGTGATTTGGCTTCACAAAACCGTCCTCATCCTGTTGTGGCTTGGTGTTTTTCGCTTCTTGTTTTTTATTGAGAGGGAGTTCCCTTAGTAGGTGTCCATGTTCATGACATCTTCTTCATCGAAACATGATCTTCTCGTATTCTATGCTTTGTATCCATTCCTCATCCCTAAACTCCAGGCTTATGGCTTTCAAGAGCGCCTCTGAAATGTACATCTCTGTCCAGATCCTTGCGTAGGATGTATATATGTATTTTAGAGTAGCTTTCGATGTCTTGACATATTTTCTGAGCTTGTTCCCTATGGCTTCGAAAGTGGAAGGCAGCCAGTAGTCTAGCGGTAAGGAGTAAAGCCTTAGCCAGACTGAGACATTTTTAAAGTTTTCTTTCTCTGGGGAGAAGTTTTCCTTCCATGGACGCATGTACAACCCCGCTAAGGCATGGAAATATGCGCCCCC
>ML796863.1:67613-78235 GCA_009831015.1 Picea engelmannii
TTTGGATACTCCAGCAAGAATTTATGCTTGTTTTACCTAGAACACCTTCTTGAGACTAGTCAATGGGGCTAGTCAGATACCCTATCTTACACAGGGTGTATCTACAAATTTAAGATGACCCAGATGCTGAACTTTTTTCCACAGATAAAATACGAATTTCTGTAAATTTTCTCCAGAGTTCAGGGTCTGAAACGTTACAGAAAATATTTTATAGCAAAAATGATACAATGACTCATTTCAGGATGATTCCAGAACCCTATCTTGTACCAGATGTATCTCCGAAAGTATAAGGCCTCGGGAGCTGAATTTTGAACACAACGTACCTTGATCCGTCTTCTAAAAACCCTTTAAGCCGTTCCTCCTGAAACATTGTAGAAAAACAGTTATAGCGAAAATTCCACGGTGTCTCAGATGTAGCAGTGAAACCCCAAGACCTTGAGCTCTGATACCATATGTTAAGAACCAAACATCAATATAGCATAGAAAAACTTCAGGAAAGGTACTCAAATCCTTGAAAAAGAGATAATTTCAGATAATAAGCCTCTTCGAGGGGGCAACCTCCTATTACCCCACTTAAATGTTCAAGTACAAGATGATTCAAAATGAAAATGTCTCCTTGGTATATATAGGAGACTAGGAGGTTTTAATGGCCTAAAGCCGACATAAATAAAATAACATTACTAATCTAAATCACAACTAATGGCCTAAAGCCGACATAAATAAAATAACATTACTAATCTAATATGCCCCAATTAAGTGGTAATGAGCCAATATTAGGGCTTAACACAAGTAGTTGATGAGTAGTTGACACATGATTGGTACATACTTGGTACATGGTTGGATGCACTTTTTTATGCTACAGGTTGATTACAGGTTATTTGGTACAGGTTGGTGCATGGTTGATGCACTTTTTTATGGTACAGGTTGATTACAGGTTGAGGTACAGGTTGATGCATGGTTCAGATTTAGGGGTACAAGTTTACAGTGGTATATCTCACAATGACAGGTTGACAGTGGTTCCATCATTCTACTTCTACTTCAGGGTGACAGGACGGGGCAAGGACAGGTGGTTGTAGCCACCTTCTGGTTGTAGCTGGAGAACATAGGGGGTTGTAGCCTCCTTCTGGTTATAGCCAGAAAATTGGGGAGTTGGAGCTTCCCTCAGGTTGTAGCCTGAGAAACTAGGGGGTTGGAGCCTCCTTCCAGTTGTAGCTGAAAAACAAAGGAAGTTGGTGCTTCTAATGAATATAATTCTTCAAGACATATAAGAAAAATCATTATGTGGTTTTCTCCCGATTTGGGTTTCCACATACACTAGTGTACTGTATCTGTGTATGTTTGTTCATTTGTTCATTGCTTATTTACTCTGCAGTTATTGGATGATAATGTTTCATTGATATAACACTTGGATTGTATGGTTAAAAAGGATTAAATTGCTCTATTACTGATTCACCCCCCCTCTCAGTAGTCCAACACTCTGAAGGCTGGGTGGTCCAACCACCTACGAAAGCCAATGTACGACTGCTCGAGGGTATTCCTCCCAGAAGAACACCCTTATAGAAGAGCAACATCCACTTTCAATGGTAAACCATAGAGAACCCAAAGGCCTGCGATAATGACACCAACAGAATGGCTTGGAGCATATGATAGAGAGAAGAAGAAGGAGATTGCATAAATGTTCGATTCAAATGAGGAGTGTATGTTCGATGATGTAGAGTTCTTCGACACATATGTTGAGAAATTGCCCTTTGGGATGAAAAGGAAATATGTTTTTTATGAGCTCCCATATTGGGAGCATCTTAAGATTGCCCACTTACTAGATCCCATGCATATATTTAAAAATGTTTTATCTTCTTTATGGAGGCACATATCATCGAAAGAAAGTCACACATTGATTGTGAGGAGAGATCTTATTTCTTCAAAAACTAAAAAGAAACATTGCCAAAGACAAGAAAGTAGAGGAGAGGTTGGTCCCTCTTGGTCTTTCAAAGAAGGTGATGTCCCATAGATTTTGAAGAAAAAATATCTTTCTTTGGCAAAGGAAGTTATATTGGGTGTGAACGTGCCTTCTTTATATGGGTCTTCCCTACGACGTTGCTTCAATGTGCATCAAGACCATTTGTCGGGGTTGAAATCACATGACCATTTGAACCTTCTAAAGGTACGACGTATGTCAACAATATGATTTTATTATTTGTAATTTTTATTTTTATGCCATGGGATAAAACATAATTAATTATGTATATGTTTACTTTGTAGTGTCATTATCCTATGCTCGTGTTTGGGTGTGTGAACCATGACTTCCCCCGGGACCTAAGATGTGGCATATCTAAATTATCTGCATTTGTACGTTGGATCACATCAAAGGAGATTCATATGGATAGCATTCCATGATGGCGTTAAGAGATAGTTGAGATTGTTTGTATGTTTGAGAAGGAACTACCACCGAGTTTCATGGACTTGCAGGTTCATCTTCTAATTCACCTAGTAGATGAGGTTGAATTAGTCGGGGTGGTCTCTTGTCATTGGATGTTCTTCTTAGAGAGGTACATGAAGAAATTGAAAGGATTTGTTCGTCAAAGGGAAAAACCTAAGGGGTCTATGGCAGAGGGGTACATATCATATGAGTCTTTCTATTATGCCGATGAGTACATCAAGTAGATCGACAACACACTAGGTACAACGATTTGGGATAACGAAAGGGATGAAGACAAAAGAGAAGGGGAGCTTCTCCAAATGAATGGAAAAAGACGCTTGATAAAGAGTAAGTGACTTATCGTTTGTCAAATTTCTACACAGTAACTATTCACATTGAACTTCATAATGTATATTTTCATGGTCTCATATGCACTATATGTTGGTTTGATTTCATGAAACATCAACGAATTCAGAAATTGATGCCATCAATAAATTCATTCTTTACGATTCAGAGGCAACATAGTTGTGGGTCGCATTGTTTGAATATAAGAGGAGGAAATGGGAAAGTGACATGAAATAATTCAAATGGTTGAATGGTAGAAGCATGCCTTATCCTGATCATTTAAAAGAAAATATGCTAATGATATGCCCCAACAATTGGGTTGTTGACCAAGTCAGAGAGAAATATGGTGGATATGATCATTACCCACGTGAAGAAGAGGATGCACTAAACATAGGGATTGGTTGCAACAACACAGTAATAATCTCTTTGTGTACATTTTTAACTTCATAGTGCACATTTGAATTGTAAGTACATCTATATTATTTTATATTTTAATGGTCGGGTTATTAGACACATATTGACATTGTGATTTGTTCATTTTTTTTATAGGTGCAATTGTTCCCATCTATGTGGGCATATGGACATCATTTTCACACAGAGGATGTCGATGATGGACACATGACACAAGACTGTGGAGTGGAAGTTGAGTTCAACCAATCTAGTCATGTTAGCCACCATGATCAAAACATAATACATGGGAAGTTAGGTTATGTTGGAAAGATACAAGAGATCATTCGAGTGGACTTCTCTTCTTTCCAATGTGTTATTTTTAGGTGCAAGTGGTGGGACACCTTTGATCAAAATAATGTAAAGGAAGATCGTGATAGTGGGATGATATGTATCAACTCTAAAAAGATGTGGGATGAAGCTAGGGAGCCTTATGTTTTCCCAAAGCACTGCAACCAAGTGTTTTTTTACCCAGATGTGTTGGATAGGGATTGGTGGTTTGTATTAAGACACAACCCTAGATCAAAACATATTTTTGAGAACAACAGTGTTATCATGCCAAGCGAGAAAGATAATCAGGGCAATGCCAACAAAGAGTGATAGATTATACATGTTTTATTTTTTAATTACTTACTTTTATGTTTTCAAATCGATAGTGGATTTAATAATTTGATTATTAAATTTATAATGTTTTTAGTATTTAATATTTCATATGAAATATTATTAATTTTTTGATTGGATGATATAATTAAATGTTATGTGTAAATGTAATAAATAATTTTCCATTTTAAATCTAGATGATATTTTAACTTTTAGTATTTTAATTTTAACTTTTACTTTAAAAAACAATATATTATTGTATTGTAAATATCAAATATTTTATATCATAATTTTAAAATGTATTTTTGTTACCCACCATTTCATATCATTACCATATCGTATTGTATTGTATTAGTTTTTAATTTTGAGTTCATACATACTAATTAGAGGAATATTCATCTAAAACTAGCCTCCTAAGTGAGTTTAAAAAAAAAAACATCATTATCCTTAAATAACTAATGCATGTCTCTCTAAACCCATATAATAATATATACTTAAGATATTACATAAAAATCAAATACAAAATTTTTATTATGTAATATAATAAATATAATATATTATGTTATATATTAATTTTATATTATAAATATAATAAATATAATATATTATATTATATATTAATTAAAACACAATAAAATATAATATATTAAGTTATATATTAATTTTATATTACATATAATATATAATAATAATAAATATATAATTAAAAATTGAATTAAACATGTAGATAATAACAATTTTTTTATCCTGTATCAACTATCTTTATTCCATCTTTTTATTTGTGAGTAAGAAATTTTATGGCTCCTAATAGCTAATTCAATTCTTTATATCGATTACAACAATAATTAACATGTAACATAGGATATCAAAAAATGACATAAAACTTAAATACATGTAATTAACCCACTTAAGAAAAGTATTTAAAGAGAATAATTCATACAAATTAAAATATTTAATATTCTAAAGGTCATGGGTGCGGCGTAGTGGTAAGGTCGGTCATGTAACGACGGTCAGGTCTCGGGCTTGAACCCGAACATGGCCGCTACTCACTATTCGATTAACCGTTCTGAGCCAAGCTCACCACCTTTTGAAGGTCGTGGGTGCGGCGTAGTGGTAAGGTCGGTCATGTAAATACGGTCAGGTCTCCGGCTCGAACCTGAACATGGTCGTTGCTTGTTGTTTGATTAACCGTTCTAAGCCAAGCTCACCACCTTTTAAGGTCGTGGGTGCGGCGTAGTGGTAAGGTCGGTCATGTAACAACGGTCAGGTCTCGGGCTCGAACCCGACATGGTCGCTGCTCGTTGTTCGATTAACCGTTCCGAGCCAAGCTCACCACCTTTTGGATGGACGCTCCAGGTGCTTCATGGCGCCTCTACGGCTAGGGTTAAACCCTAGCCGCCCTCCCCTCTGCAGCTCGGCCTCTTGGCCTCAGCTGCCCTCTCTTCAATGGCCGCAACTCCCTCTTCATCGACCACAGCTCTCTCTTCAATGGCGGCTTCCTCTCAGCCAGTCATGCGCGGTTCCTCTCCAACACGGCTCCTCTCCAACGGCGGCTCTGCCCAACTTAGTTTTGCAGATCATCTTTGCTCGGTTCCTCTCGCCCCCGGCCCTTCGGGTAGCTCCCCAACTTCCTACAGTGAGGCTTTTAAATCAGAAACCTCAGCTAGCTCCTTCCCATCTGTCTACTCGGTTAAAGAAGCTCCAGCGATCTCTCTTCTCATGGGCCATGAAGCTGAAGATGAGGAAGATTACTTTCGGGAAAATGCTTTAATCTGTCGGTTCAATGGACTTTGGCCACGACTTGTGGATCTTAATGGCTGGATCTCAGCCCACTGGAAGCCTCTCATCAAGGAAGATTTGTTCATTCACCCCTGCCCGAAGGGTTTCTTCATTGCAGAGTTTGATCTGGCAGCAGATCGGGATTTGATCCTAGCCTCTTGCCCTTGGTTTTGGGGAAACTCAGGTTTGTGTATGATGGTATGGACTCCTTGCTTCAATCCACTGACTATTGTTCTTTCTTCTGCTCCAGTTTGGGTCAGACTCCCGAACTTCCCTTGCATTTTTGGGGCGAAACTTCTCTTCGAGATATTGGATCAGCATTAGGAAAGTTTTATTTTGCAAGCAAAGAAACTAGAATTCATAGCACCACCTCTTATGCTAGAATCTGCGTGGAAATGGACTTTAGCAAAGGGTTTCCAACAGAAATTATTTTGGGTTGCAAAAACTACTCCTGGACCCAAAAGATAGACTATGAAAGAATCTCACTGCGTTGCAGGGCTTGTTTCGAAACAGGGCATACAGCAGCTCAATGCACCAAGGGAAATAGGAAAGCGGGAAAACAACAACGCAAATCAACCTGGTGGGAAGGCTCCAATGAAGATCATCAACTAATTATTACAAACACCCGAAAATCTTCTTTAGAATCAGACCCTTCGAGCCTTGATTCCGAAGGCACTTCCAAGAACGTCCCTCATCCGAAGAGTAAAGCTTCAACTTCTCTTGATCCAGGAATAGAAAGTATTAAGGCTTCAGACACTCCTGATACAAGAAAAGAAAGCAAAGTTCTTTTCAGCCCCACACCTCCTTCAACTTGGGCAAACGAGGCCGATAAAGATGATAAAGATGAAGCAGCATTGACATCCCCAAAGAAAACAAGTCCCCCGGATCAGGGAAATATGAGGATAATTGAATCAACAACAATATCACAACCTGCCAAAGAAGGCTGGATAACAGTTGAGAAGAGGAAAAAGACACTACCAGAAACACAACCAATGACGACTAGAAGTCGATCCGGAAAGAAAAAATAATCAAGAGTTCCTTTAGTCAACTATTAGGCCGTCGAACATATGCTGAAACGGTATTTTTTGAACAGATGCTGGAACAGATGCTGAAAGACAGTGCTGGAACAGATGTTGAAACACAGTGCTGGAATAGATGTTGAATCACAGTGCTGGAACAGATGATGAAACAGTGCTGGAACATATGCTGAAACATCGATGTAACAAGTGTTGAAACCTTGCAAAGACATATGCTGAAACAATGATGAGACTTATGTTGAAACAGTGACTGGAGTTTCGGCACTCAAATGTAACTCAATTCTATTAGAAGACGTACAGGAACTAGTTCAGTTCACTAGTCTATAGCTATAGAAGTAGAATGATTCAGAAAGACAGACCTGAAGAGATTCGAGGCCATTTTGTAATCGGATCTGTGGCTAGCCCACCCCATTAATATAATCTTTAACTGTTTCTGTTAAAAAAAAATATTTAATATTCTAAATATTTTTATGTTTTTTGCATGTTTCTTGGTTAAGTTTGACATTCATGCATCCATATAGTATAGTAAAAAAATGTTGAATTAGAGATTTTGAGACTTGTATTAATAATGAGAATATACTAACATATGACCAAATTACAATTAAGAGGAAGTTAAAATATCACAAAGATTTTATAAATGTTAATTGAGCTTATCATAACTATTTTTAATGGTGTTGTCTAGCTATTCTACGAAATGATTTTTTTCGTCAGAATTTGGCGATGAAAATTTACATGAATCACTATTTTTTGTTGTTCAAAATCCATTTTTGAATGCATAAATGGATTTAGCATGCTGAAAAACCCCTGGAGCACTCGGATTATACAAAAATAATCACTCAAATTTACGAATCTAACAATTTCTCGCCGGATTTCGGGCAAATATCCCCGAAAAAAATCATCATTTCGTAGAACGTTTAGCCTACGACATTTTTAATTCTTCATTATGAACTTATGAACAAAAACAATATTCTCGAAATGAGGACTAATTCTCACATCGTACTTTCAAGTAACCTAGTTTGTAAAATTGTGATACAAAGTAAGGTTGAAGATTAATATAATTTACTTTTAACTTGCCCAAACTTTAATTAATAACATAAGACATATCTTTACCCATTTTTATAACTTACTTATTTTTCAAAACCTCTTAACTACAAAAACATAATAAAGTTGATATTTTCATTTTCATAGTGTTCAAATATAAAAATGACAACATAATAACTTAAGCATTGTTGTAATCTAACCTATTTAAATCTATCATTTATACTATATACAATTAATGCATCAAAACATTTATAAAAGGCAGGTATAAGCAATTTTGCTACTAATTTCACTTGTTTTAGACATGAGTACTTTATTTTAGATATATTCAAAAATAAAGTACTTAATTAAGAGTACTTTATTTTATGGAGAAAATTATATAACATGACCTAACATCAACATATAAATTAAGTACATCAACATGAACAAAAAAAAAATGTTATATATATATATATATATGAGCAATTCAAATAATTGTTATAATGTACATATATGGTCAACAACACAAATAATTGTTATAATGTCCATATATGGTCAATACATATCACCACCCGGAGGAGGAGAAGGAGGAGGTACTGAAGCAAAAGCGCCATGATCACCACCCTTATCAACATCACCACTTGGAGGAGGACGAGGAGGTACTGAAGTAGAAGCACCATGATCACCACCCTAATCAACATCACCACTCAGAGGAGGAGGAGGAGGAGGTACTGAAGCAGAAGTGCCATCACCACCCTGATCAACAACACCACCCGGAGGAGGAGGAGGAGGTACTGAAGCAGAAGTGTCATCACCACCCTTATCAACATCACCACCTTGAGGAGGAGGAGGAGGTATTGAAGTAGAAGCGCCATGATCACCACCCCGATAAACATCAACACCCAGAGGAAGAGGAGGAGGTACTGAAGCAGAAGCGCCATCACCACCCTCATCATCATCAATACTAGAGGACGGGACATCCCTCATACCTACAAGTAACCTAGCAACTCCAACGATATGATGCATAAGAGACATCATATCTCATGACAAGTCCTTCCAGAGTTGCAAGAGATCAGGGTCAGCATTGATATCTCGCATCTGGACAGGGTGAACTACTGCACCAACCAAAACTGTAGTCAATTTGTTACACACCTCCATCCTATATCTAAGATTGGGCCTACGTTGCATGCCAAGTGGTATATGCGACTGAGGACCCTGACCCGCCGCAACCTCAACCATCTCCTCATCTGCATCAGGTGGCGGAGGAGGAGGCATGTCCCCAACGAATGTGCCAACATCTGCAAAATATAACACAAGTTAATAATTAGTTGACAATTTCATTAAACAATTTAATAAAAAACATTAAAGAACATGCTAGAATAAAATTTATTCGAATTAAGTAAGACAATAAAATGAAAGTACAAGGTTAATTTAAATCTTACCTCAATGATCGGGTGGCTCATCCGGTGTGAAGAGGATGTTGGGACATCCTCGCCAATCCATCCTTGCGTAAGGGCAAAACACCATCATGAACACGTGATCTACCTCACTAGCTAATAATTGAAGTGCCTCCTTGGAAATCCTAGCTGGAAAATAGGGCATGCCCCTCTTGGGCATCAACTTGCCCCATATGTGTATCTGCACCTCAATCATCGACATAAGAGGCTGATGGACAAAAGTAGGTCTCGTCTCTGGAAACCTCTCAAAAAACAAACAAAACAACTCTGAAGCAAATGGGAACTTCGCCCTCCCATCTATCATAACACGACATCTATCCATTGCTCTACAAAATTGCAGCAAGAAAATGGCAGACCAACTAATGATTCACTATTAAGACCTAATATTGGCTCGTTACCCCTTAATTGGGGCATATTATATTAGTAATGTTATTTTATTTATGTCGGCTTTAGGCCATTAGTTGTAATGATACCTCCTAGTCTCCTATATATACCAAGGAGACATTTTCATTTTGAATCATCTGGTACTTGAACATTTAAGTGGGGTAAAAGGAGGTTGCCCCCTCGAAGAGGCTTATTATCTGAAATTATCTCTTTTTCAAGGCGTTGAGTACTTTTTTGAGGTTTTTCTATGCTATATTGATATTTGGTTCTTAACATATGGTATCAAAGCTCAAGGTCTTGGGGTTTCGCTGCTACATCTGAGACACCTTGGCATTTTTGCTATAACTTTTTTTTACAATGTTTCAGAAGGAACGACTTGGATGATATTTAGTAGACGGATCAAGGTACGTTGGGTTCAAATTTCATTTCCTGAGGCCTTATACTTTCGGAGATACATTCTGTACAAGATAGGGTTCTTGAATCATCCTGAACTGACTCATTGCGGAATTTTCACTATAAAACATTTTCTGTAACATTTCAGACCCTGAACTTCGAAGGCTATTCATAGAAATTAGTAAGGTATTTTTGGTAAAAGGTTCAGCTTCTGGGTCATATTAAATTTGTAGATACACCCTGTGTAATATAGGGTATCTGACTAGTCCTATTGACTAGTCTCAAGAAGGTGTTCCAGGTAAAACAATCATAGCATCTTCCTAGAGTATCGAAATTGAGTAGGACTGGTTTCATTAAATCATGGACAATCTGTAGTATTTCTGGTACGAGTTTCAGAATTTTATATCAATTATTTTGTGCGGAGCATGCTATACAAGTGAGATCTCCCGGAAAGGCCAAAAATCGGCAAGTTGTGGGGAATTTACCATAAATTCCACTTGGCACATCCAATTTTGATCAGACCTATGGCATTGCAAAGAAAAAATACCAAAGAACTACATAAAATAAAGTTTCATACCCAGAAGGGCCGAAACTTGGGAGATACACAGAATAAAGATTGTCTAGCAGAACCACCTCAAAATCAAGGTTCAAAAGTGATACTTGGCCAACATGCCACCCAAAAAGGGAACTTCTACACCAAATAAGCCTCCAGACAATCCTACTTGGACTCTTGATGAAGGTGAAGAA
>ML796863.1:79079-91843 GCA_009831015.1 Picea engelmannii
GTGGTGAGAAGAAATTATTCTACATAGATTGTGAAGAGGAAGAAGAACAAGAACCATCTCAAGATGAAAACGTAGAAGCAATTTTGTCTGAAGAGTTGACTCCCACGATATCGTGTAATGCATTGGCTGGAATTAGCACTCCTGTTACCCATGATTTTGGTCATCATGATGATGTATTGATGATGGTGTACTCAGGCTCTTCAGAAGAACTTTCTCCTGTGAAAAGTTACTTTCATCTCTTCCCAGAAAACTCATTTTTTAAGAAGGTTCGCAGGCTGCTTATATATTTGGGTGCGAGAATGTCTGATTCTCGCAGGCTGCCTTAAGCCAGGGTGCGAACTTCTTGCACTGTGTTGAATAGCTAGGGTGCGAACTCTTCCTAAAGCATGGAAAAAGATGAATTCTTGATGTTTCTAGAAGGGAATATTCTAGAAGGATGGGTTGGCATTCGAATGGTTATCCTTGTACTGGATTCCCTGATATTGTGGGATCATTCTTATCCAAGTAACTACTTTATTCTCTCCTATATATCGAGGGAATTCTCATGGAAAAAGTTAAGCAAGATTCATTGGAGAATTGGTGAAAGAATTGTGTGAAGGACTTAGCTGAACAACAGGTTGGAGACTCTAGCAAGTCTATCAAGAGGATTTGATCTTCTTCATACAAGGATTGAGCAAGTGTGTGTGTGGAAGCCAAGAGTCATCGAAAGGAAGCTTGTGACATCAAGGCTATCAGGTTGAAATCTTTACTTTCCATCAATATGATACAGCGACATGTCCCTTTCCCATAAAGTTATTCTCACTTTATTGTGTAATTCCTTGATCATACACATAAGTTGATCGTTGAATATATCTTGCTATCTTCACTTTGGTTGGTTTGTGTTGTCTTGGTCTTGACCTCACGAGAGCACCAAAGCGAAGCGGGAGCAACAGATACCCTAGGAAGCGATATAAAGGTATGTTACTTGTTCCTTCCTACTAGTTGATTCAATGGTCAAAACTTAGAGAAAGAGTCATGTCATGTCCTATTTTGTTCTAGATCAAGGTGGATCTAGGGAGATCTGTTAGTGTCCGCACCTACCGATTAGTCCGATAACAAAATTGGCGACTCCACTGGGGAAAAATCCCATTTTCTTTTTGGCTTTTGGTGTTTTTCTGTGGCCATTTGCTCTTGTTTTACTGTTCTCCTTTCGTATCAATATTTGAGTCTTCAGGATATCTTGATAGATCCTCTGGGTCCAGAGGCCTTTTCTAAATTTGCTTCATTTTCCAAAAATTTGACTAGTTTTAGAGGTTCTCGCACTGCACTTCACTGTAGCCTGCGAGAATATATAGAGTTCGCACTATGCCTTTAGGTTCAGTGCGAGGTTCTCACACTCTGCTCAAGGGCCACCTGCGAGAATACCTAATTCTCGCACTGTGTAGTATTGCCAGCCTGTGAACTCATTTTTTCAAAAATTTGGATTTGAGTTTTGACATCTTCAACTGCCCAGATCAGTCTAGGTGCCTCATAAGAGTTTCTCGAACCATTGATTGATGTTTTTCTTGTCTTCGTGTTTGTGCATGAACAGTCTTAGGATTTCAAGTCTCTTCTTGTCACTTTTGTCTTGACTTTCGTTTCTTGACTTTTCTTGGCAACACCATACTCGTTGATTTCGAAATCTGAGTGTGTTTGATTAGTTAAGGACCGACGATCGGTTGAAAGTTGAGTTTATTGGTCTTTATCATTTGCCTTTTGTTTGAAAGATCACTTTTCTTATGCACTTGAAAAGACTAAATTGGTTTGCTTGTTATTTTTGTTTTCATTGAAAGAGTGGATTAGGTTTTTATCATTGCTTGTTCATTAGTTTTTGATTTTATGTACTCTCATTGGCATAGTGAGGGTCCTTTTTGAAAAGTGAACAAAGTTTTTCTTTTGAAAAATCTTTTTCGTCTTCGAAAACATTGAAAATCAAATTGTTGACATTATTGAAAAAGAATCAATAGAGAATTGTTATTTGATCGTGATTTGTTGCATTTGCATTTTAAAGGAAATTTTACATTGTAGTTCAAAGTTGATCTGGAAAACTTTATCTTTCCCTCCCATACATAGGACTCATTGAACGAAAAGTGATATATTTCATTCTCATCCATGCATTGTTGGGTCAGAGTCATACAACATAAGTTTCATCTTCATTTCCTTTGAGTAAACAACAGCTCTTAATAACACTGCGCAATCATAAAACTTAACTAGTAACTCTTTTCTAGAGCTCTATTACACCAACATTTGGCTAGGCTAGCGCTTTGGAGTCGGAAGAGAGATACACTCTCCAAAAGCACAAAATACACAATAGCATCTTGTGTTAGGGAGTGTTAAATTACATTTGCAACATCTTGTCATGGGAAGCCCTTCTTACACAAGGGTCAAGCACGAGGTCGCATTAATATTGGCAGAGTTACTCACCCTGCTTTGTTGATATCAGTGTAGAGATTACACGTATTACGGGGATCACTCGAAGGTATACCCACAATGATGAGTGGAAGCCTTTTGAGTTGATTTCGGGCTAGATACCCTGCCCTTGCATGTAGATCGGACTGTCGACTGTTCCCCCAGGCTTTATTGTTCTTGGTGGTGACCTTAGTGGCCTATCTTTTTAGGTTCTTACCCGAGGTGACTGTGGAGGGGAAAGTCTTCACGGTACCTGGAATTGACGTTGACCAAACTCACTCGGGCTCCTTGGAGGGTATACCCACGATTATGTGTGGGAACTTGCACCAGGGTGTAAGTTCGTTAAGCAGGTCATCAGCGTAACTTTTCCACCCTAGCCCAGCCCCTTCTCATCTCGTTGTTGCGACGTTGGATTTCATCACCAAGTAGTGGCTTCGACATTAGAAGGTCTTCTTTGCTTGGTGTTGCAACCTAGATTTTGTTTACTAGCGCGTGTTGTTTGTTTCTTGAAGTTGACCATAGGATTTTCTTTGCGAAGTTTGTCACTCGTTTACAATAGCTCCTCTGCTTCGTTCACGTAGAATGCAGGGTTTATCTCCAGAGCATCTGGAAGGTTCTCAACCCTTGCCTACCAGTACACCTGAGGGCTCTCCTCGGCAGAGTGAAGTCACAGTCGTCACCACACCACAAGTGGAACGCACTGACTCTCTAGAACATTTTCGAATTACAAATACTCGAGAGGATTTTCGACTTCACCATGATTCTGAGAGACGTTTTATGCGAGCAAACTCTTCTGAAGACTTAATTGTTGTGTATTCCGGATCTCCGTCTGGACCTAGGGACCAAGATCCTTTTTGGTCTACGGGCATTTTTCGACGGGACCTTTTTGGTCCAGGTTCACCGATGATTTCTAAAATCTCTTGTACAGAGACAGTACCGGTGACTACCGCTTATCACTTTACTGTCCCTGCCGAAATGGCCCATCTCACAAATACTTCGAGTGTTCCAACCGGGGTTACTGCGGTTAGTATTGCTCCTATCAACACACCGTGAACGCCCAACGTCATTCTGACACTACCACCTGGATACCATGCATTAAATACTTCCATTCCTACTCCTGCGCAAACTCCATCCGGCTCTCCTAGTGGTCCTTCTTCTTCTGGGCACTTTCTTCCCGGTTTTGTTCCAACACTCCCTCAATTTCCTTTTGGAGGACCTTCTTCATCTTCTACTGGCAATCCTAATCCTAATGGCACTATTCCGTCCTTCACTCCAAATTATCAGTTTCCGGTTGGTGGACAATTTCACCAAGGTGGTATGACACAACCCCCTCTCAGTGGGCAAATCCCAATTGGAACACCACCTTCGATGGGAGGACCAACCCCACCTTATGGAAAAAACATACCTCCGTCCTTGGCCCAGTATTGGAATCAGTTGATACAAAATCCTCCTCAAACGATTGGGGGGCAGCAGTTTCCCACTGCGTCCGTCACACCCCCTAGTATGGGCCAACCATATCCAGGTTCATTCAATCCCATTTGGGGGGCAAATGCTCAAAATCAAGCCCCTGTTCCAGGGTATACTCCTATGAGCTACTATCCTCTCCAACCACCACCGAATATGCCTGGGTCTTCACATTATATGCAGACTGCTTATGGTCCTACTGGTTTTCCGACATGACTTCCTCCCTAAAGCCACCAGTACCCGCAGGTGAATCGACAGTTACCCTTTCTCGCCACTTTGGATCTTCTGGATTTGTCAAGGATTTTAAATGATCCTATTTGTCACTCTCCCCAATGGCCTGTTATACCAGCCAAGCTTCTATCGGACATTCCTAAATTTGACGGCAAAGCGGAAGAGGATCCCAACAATCACGTTATGACTTTTCACCTATGGTGCTCATCCAACTCGTTGATGGATGACTCTATTCGTTTATGTATTTTTCAATGAACCCTTACAGGTTCTGCTACGAAGTGGTATATTGAATTTCCACGAGGTTTCTTCTATGATTTCAACACCCTAGCTATGGCTTTCCTTACGCATTACCAGTTACCGATCCGTTATGACACGGGGACCGAGATCTTGACTTCCTTCAAACAGAACAAAGGCACTCATATATCTGATCACATCCATGAGTGGCGAAGGAGACGACGTCTCATTAAACTTGAGCTCCCTGATCAGTTGTTGGTCGAGTGGTTCACAAAATCATTTGTGAACGACATCGGTAAGGACATTGCCATGGGTGGCATAGTCATAGAAGAACAGGCTATAAGTCATGCTCAATATCTTGACCTCATTTACTTACAAACGGGAACCCTTTACGATTTACTACCTAACTTACCTCGTCCTAATACTTCCAGTACTTCAACTACTCCAGCTGCCTCGCATGCAGCTGACGGTGTGATTGGTACTGCCCAAGCCCAATCACATTCTGTTTCAAGCACAAACCCCAAATCTACTTCTTCTAATGTTCCAAATGCTTTGTCTCCTGCCACTCCCACCGGCAAGACTTCTGAGGTAAATGTCATCCAATCTACCCCAGCCGGTAAAAACAAATCTAAAAAGGGGAGAGGTAAGAATAAGGAGGTCAAAAATAATTCTCAAGCAGAGCAAACCAAAACTACCCCTGTTGACGATCGGGATAAGCGCAAACCACGATACCCTTGTCTTATCTGTGGTGATGATCACTACACGAAGGATTGTCCATGACGTGTCGAGGTCACTAAGTTCCTTCAAGGAGCTCCAAAACCACCTGCATCGGCCGTTTTGTCCCAACTCTTCTCGTCTCAACAACAGGCTCAGTTGGTCATCCACGACCAACCTTCTTCTTCGACTACATCATATGTTTTGATGTGTACTGGTGATTCTAAGCAGAACAACGTTGCACTTACTAATTGAGCCAAAGATTATTCTCCATCTAAGGAGAAGGTTGATGATTTACCCCCTTCCTCGGTACAACCCTCTCTCGCGTCTCCACCTACCAATGGTCCTCTTCATATCGAACGACCGAGCCTCAACACAGTTCTGCGACCCTCCCCAAAGGGCGTCGTTAGGAAATCGGCTTTCACTCCTCATGCTCGTGCGGCCCAGAACTACAACATTGTTGAAGATCTGGCCCAAGCACCCTCTGCGATGTCAGCCCTTGAAGTCCTTCAAACTTGTCCTACACAACGGAAGGCATTGTTGAAAGCTATCGGTGGAATTGACCCGATGGATACGAATTTAATAATCTTTGACTTGGAAGAACACATTCCAAGGTTACCCCCTCAACTTTCATTTCAGATACAAGTGGTTGTCTCTGACAAAAATATTTGTCGAACCGTTATCAATGAGGGTGCCACGACTTTTGTTATGTCTCTTGCTTGCTGGAAAGCCATTGGCTCTCCTTCTTTGAATGAATGCAGAACACTCTTAAATCCTTCAACAGCTCTGGTTTTAAGCCCTACGGTGTTCTTCCTTCGTTGCCCATCACGTTAGAAGGTAAAACGGTCCAAGTCAAAGTGGAAGTCTTTGACGCTCCCCTTGATTATAATCTTTTGCTTGGCCGCAGCTGGATCGATTCCATGCGCGCAGTTGTGTCGACCCTTTTTCCTGTGGTACGTTTCCCACATCACGGTAAGGTTGTCACCGTTGATCAACTCGCCTTCTTCAATTCCGATACTCGTATTGGCAACGTACCGTTTATTGCTAAAACCCCGTTGGGTTATGAGAACGTCGGTGTAGGCCTTCTCAAGGACTCCTCGTTAATGGGTACTTTCCCCATTCCACCGCCCAATGTTCCACACTCGTCGGTTGCTTCCATAAACATGATCTCCACCTTGCCTCACGACCTTCCTGCATCTCACGACCCTTGGATAGTCCCTGACCCTGGAGATCATCTTCGTTTTGGCAACGAAATGTCATTAAGTCCGGTTGAATCCGCCTATCAGGCCATTCAATCAGCAACCCCTGCTATCCCCTCTCTTGATGAGTTGTCTCCTGATCCTTTCCGTGTTGTTTTTCCTATTGACGAGATGATCATGTCTGTTATGGAGGACACCCCTTGGGACGATGGGCATCATCGTTCCATCCTCTTTCTGGAGCAACATACTCTTGAGAACTACCAACGGATTTCGACCCCGTCGACCGTTGTCGTCATCTCGACCGTTCCCAAGTCTGCACATGATGTGTTTTCCGAAGGGAACCTAAGCAATATCTCGCCCACGATTCCCATTGACATATCCATCAAACCTGGAATCGTCGAAAATGTCCATATTGGAGCTTCGTGTTCCCCTGACGAAATAGTCACCTATACGTCCATTTTCAAAGAATTTCGTGACATCTTTGCCTGGAGCTATGAAGAAATGCCAGGTATCGACCCTGAGATTGTGATACATGAGATAAAGACATACCTTGACGCTAAACCCGTCTGACAACGCCTTCGTCCAGTTCACCCACATAAAGCGGCTGCTATAAAACTCAAAGTCGAGAAAATTTTGAAAGCCAGCTTTATTTATTCGGTGGCTCTCACAGACTGGGTTTCCAATCTTGTCCTGATTGACAAGAAATAAGGTACGATTTGTATATGTGTTGATGATAGGGATATCAATAAAGCTTGTCCAAAAGACAACTTTCCTACCCCTTTCGTCGATCAGATTGTCGATGACTGTGCCGGAAGTGCAATCTTCTCTCTTATGGATGGTTTCTCCGACTATAATCAAATCAACATTGTTCCCGAGGATAAACATAAGACAGCTTTTATTTGTCCTTGGGGTACTTTTGCCTATCGGAAACTTCCTTTCGGTCTCAAGAACGTTGGCGCAACTTTTCAACGCGCTATGTCTTATGCTTTTCATGATATCAAGCACATCGTTCAACCATATTTGGATGATTTACCCGCTCATTCTATGCGCAGATTCGATCACCCAACCCACCTCCGAGCCATTTTCGTTCGCTTTCGGTTCTACCGTATACGTTTAAATCCTCATAAGTGTGTTTTCTGTGTGGAATCCAGCCGTCTTCTAGGTTTTATCATTTCACCTCAAGGGATCCGGGTGGATCCTTTAAAGGTTGAGGCGATCCTTAATCTCCCTCCTCCTTCTACACTTTGCCAGTTGCAAAGTTTGCAGGGGAAACCAAACTTTCTTCATCGTTTTATCCCAAATTACGCCGAGATAACTTGTGGATTTACGCGGCTATTAAAGAAGGATTCAGAGTTCGTCTGGGATACCATTGCTAACAATGCTTTTGAAGCTTTGAAGTTGTCCCTAACGCGAGCTCCGCTTCTCTTTCCCCCCGATTACAGTCGTGATTATTTCCTTTACCTTGTTGCCTCGGATTACACCATTGGCATGGTTCTCATCCAAGAGGATGATGCTCACGACGAACATGTTCTCTACTACTTGAGTCGAAGTCTCATGTCGACTGAAATCAAGTATCAACATGTCGAGAAACTGGCCTTGGTTGTCATCCAAGCCGTCCAATGCTTCCGTCACTATATCCTCTCAAGCAAGACTATGGTGATTTCTCATTGCAACCCTATGCAACACATTTTGACGCATCAATTGCTAGGGGGGAAATAATCCAAATGGATTGTGATACTCCAAGAGTTTGACTTGGAATTTGAACGTGCCAAGTCCAAGAAGTCCTTAGCTTTTGCTAAGTTGATATGTGATTTTCCCCATTCTGTAACAGAAGATGTAGCAGTTGATTCATTACCCGATGAATCTCTTTTCCTTATTAGCACCGATGATCTTTGGTATGGGGATATCATTATATATCTCCAAACCCAGACTTTCCAACCACCTTTTTCTAGTATTGAACGACGTCGAATACGCTATCAAGCTTGTCAATACATTATCCTTGGGGACACTCTTTATCGTGGGGGGATTGACTCTGTTTTTCGTCGTTGCCTCACGTTTGACGAAGTCGAGAAAGCTCTGAACGACTGCCATTCTGGAGCATATGGTGGTCATATGTCTGGGTATGCTACTGCCCAAAAGATCCTAGAGCAGGGTATTTTTGGCCTTCTTTGTTTAACGATTGCATCATCATCGTTCAAAAATGCCATGCTTGCCAGACCTATAATCAGAAAACACAGTCACATCCCGCTCCTCTTCACCCTGTGGTCTCAGTTGGTCCCTTTGCGAAATGGGGCATCGATTTCATGACATGTCACCCTCACTCAACCAGGGGGCATGGTTACATTATTGTAGTCGTTGATTACTTTACGAAATGGGCCAAGGCAATGCCGACATTTGACAACACTGGAAATACCATAGCATTATTTCTTTTTAATCACGTCATAGCTCGTTTTGGTGTTCCCCAAGCTATCGTCACTGATCACGGTAGCCACTTTAGGAATTTTATGATGTCTGAACTTACTGAAAAGTTGGGTCTTCTCCATGATAACTCAATGCCCTATTATCCACAAGCCAACGGCCAGGTCGAAGCAATCAACAAAGTTCTCATAACTATACTTCGACGAATGATAGGGATTCATAAAACAAGTTGGCACACAATGTTGTTTTCGGCATTGTGGGCGTACCGGACATCTATCAAGTCCGCTACTGGGTTTACACCTTTTTGGTTAGTCTATGGTGTGGAAGCCATTCTCCCTATTGAATGCGAGATACCCTCTTTAAAACTAGTTGTTGAACTCCTACCCAACACTTCTGTTGAGGAAGAACATCTATTGTATCTTATGCGATTGGACGAAATGCGACGCGATGCCACCCTAGTCATAGAAGCTCAGAAAAAACATGTCAAGGACCAATATGACAAGCATGTCAAGCCTCGTGTTTTCTCCGAAGGTGATCTTTTTCTTCTCTATGAACAAGATCAAGATATGTTAGGAGCTGGGAAATTCGAAGCCATGTGGTGAGGTCCTTATATCGTTTGACGAGTTTTGGAAAAAGGAGCTTATGAGTTGGTAGATTATGATGGTATCCCTTTGAGTGAACCCAGGAATGGGTTGTACTTGAAGAAGTACTATGCATAAAATCATCTGTGCACAAGTACTTGTATTTTTATTGTATCATACTTCTTGTGTGTTACTTTAGCTTGCTTTTGTCGTTATCTGGTCTCTGCCCTTATGTGACGTTGTGTTTGATTTCCAGATGTCGGAGTCTTCACTACCCTATATTGGCTTCGCTAATGGTGCTAGCCGTAGTACTCAGAACCTTGCTTCCGTTGCGTGGGCAATTTACGCCCCTACAAACAAACTTGTCTCCTTACGAGGTGTGTGCCTCGGTCGTGCGACCAACAACATTGCAGAGTATAGCGTCGTTATTGAATTATTGGTTGATGTTATCTTGCTCGGAATTTGTCATTTGGTTGTACGACTCGATTCGCAGCTTGTAGTACTACAGTTAAGTAATGTCTACTCTATTCGAAGTCCTACTTTGTTACGTGTGTATTTGCGAATTCGCCTCTTGAAATGTTATTTTGATCACATTGAATATCAACATATTCCTATATGTCTAAATACATTAACAAATGCATTGGCTAATTATGTATTGGACAAACATTTTAATCATTTATAAATCAATCACATCAATATTCACACAATATAAGGTAAATCGGTCGAAGTCGTCTGTATATATAACGATCAAAAGAGTTTTTTACAAAAAGTTTGTCCAAAGACCAAAATGTCAAAATCTGAAGCTCATAGCTTCTACAAAGTGACGTCATGGATGACGTTCATGGTAACACACGACTGCCCGAGCAACCCTACGGAGCAGTCGACTCATGGACCCTGACACTCCTACAGCATGACGTTGATCGCGTCGTGGAACCTCTTCCAAAGTCATGTCTGGAATATCTGCGATCAAGCCCTCCAAACTTTGTTCTACTACTTGATAATCCTCAACATATTGTGGTGCTACCGCTACCTCTCCTCGTCCCTGAATGGGAGAAGTACCAGGATGATATTAAAATAGAAGGCTGACTTGTTATGCTATGCAAGCACCCTCTACTTCATTAAAAATAAACTTTACAGGACCATGCTTCATGTGTTAAAATATGCAAGAAAGTTTATGTGCCAAATTTATGTATCTTCTTGTAAATGCTTATGTGTGAGGATATGTTCTTTTAAATGGTTAAATATGTACTTTCAATAAATACACAACAACATAACTTGCAGCAAATAAACCATCAAACTCACAACAAGAACAACATGATAAAGGAGTTCACCCCTCTCCGGGCTACATCTCCTTGAGCCTCCATCAATGGACTTGGCTCTCTGGGATTAACTTGTCAAAAGTTCTTTTTAAAGCTGTTGCTCAACTCCAATGGAAAAACAGACTGTACCATTGGGATCAGAACACATAAAAACCCCAAAAATGACTAATAAAACTCTGAAAACGAATCATGGCTCATCCGGGCATGACCTCTTCTACATGTGGCCATAAGCTTGACTGAGCTTCTCTTTGGAAAAAACACCTGTAAAAGTCCTCAAAAGCCTCTGAAACTTGTCCCAATGTGTTCAGAGCATAACAATTAGTCAAAAATGACTATTCAGTCACAGAAAACAAACTTGGACTCACCAAAACATGTCCTCAATCAATGAGGGCTTCAAGCTCCCTGGAGCTTCCTGAAACTTCAATGGCTAAAAACCTGCAAAAGAAGTCTTCAAATGGCCTTGATAATAGTGCCAATGGATTCAGGATGTCCAAAAACCCCTAACTAGGCTTTTACGACACCTCATTTGGCCAAAAAATGACGAAGATAGGCCTCCTGCCATTCTCTTCCTTCAAGCTTGTTGTCTCTGGTTCGCCAAAACGCACCTCTGTGTGCTTGAACCCAGAACACGCTCCAAAACCCGTGCTTAAACCCAGCACCGCACATAACCGAAAAACCGTCCAAACTGTAGGATGGTTATGGGCGCGCCAACCCCTAACCGCCAAGACCACGGTCATAAGGTCCTCCATACAACCACACGCAAAAACGAAAAGGGTTGAGTTTCCAAGGGCAAATATATGTGTGACAAGTGGCGGGTGTGTGGTTGCATAACCGTTTAAACACAAACCAAAACCCGTGTGCATAATACACATGGTCACATGTATAAACATCGAAACCACAGACTAAACATTTAAAAACCCTGCGCGCGCAACAAATGGAGGATAGGATCATATGGTAGTGTAATTGCGACCAGGGGCTGGGGCTAAAGCCCCAGCCCGGACCCCCGCGCCGACCACAACATAAATCAAACTTAAATATATTGTAAAACATATGGTTTACAAGTAACACCGTGTGGGCTAGTGGTAGCCCACAGTTTACCAAAGCGCAGAGCCAAAGGGAGGTCCGAGGTTCGACCCCCACGGACCCCATACAATTTTAAACAACAACCAATAGCCAATAACGGGGTGCCACATGGCAGCCCATGACTGGGCCATGTGGCACCATACCATTCGCCAATTAAACGCCACGTGTCAACAGTCTACTCGTCCACGTGCCCTGCCAACAATGCCTGCCACATCAACTGCCACATGTGAGTCATACCTTGCCACATCATCATGTATGGACCTGCCACATCAGCATCCGTACGAACTGTATGGACTGCACAATCAGCGTCCTCTTTTTTTTACCTATTTGACAATTCGGACAGATCGCGATATCTCTCGCTCCCAAAGTCTGTTTTAGACGAAACGTGTTGCGTTGGGTTCGCAACAACAAGGGCTACGCTCTCGTTCATTTTGAGGCAATTCCGAGAACGTTGATTTTTGAGCTAAAATTTGACCCCTGGACCAGATTTTGATCACGGGAGGTCTATAAGGTCCAACATCTGTGACACCAACAACGATTTTGTATTAGTCTTTGGACGAACATATAAAACAAAAACATTTAAAAAGAAAAATGTGTGTACTTCTTACCAAGGTTCCCACACTGAGCATCCTCTGGCAGTACTAAATCTGGATCTCCTCAGAAATCCAACCAGGCATAAGAATAGTCGTCAACCATCAACAGCTGTGGTTGAAGCCAGTCAAAGAAAGTATCATCATACTTGATGATCGGTGTTATTGGATAAATCCATGAGTGCGGACACAAACCGATCTCCCTAGATCCACCTGGATCTAAAACAAAACAGGACAGAATAATACTCTTTCCCTAGATCTAGACTATTGAATGAACTAGGAGGTAGAATCATGAACATACCTTATGATTCGCTTCCTTGGGTCTTTGTTGTTCCATCTCCACTCCAATGCTCTTGTGTCATCCAGACCACAACAGTACAAAACCAATCGAAGTGTAGACAATTCAATATATTCAATAGCTAATCTATACATATGATCAAGGAGTTATGTAATAAAGTGATATCAGCTTTATGGGAAAGAGACATATTACTGTATTAAATTAAA
>ML796863.1:120804-137418 GCA_009831015.1 Picea engelmannii
CTTTGTCTCTGATAAACAAACACAATGGTTCAAATGGTTACCCTTGGCAGAATGGTGGTATAACACTTCCTTTCATACTGCAACAAAAATGACACCATTTATGGAACTTTATGGATACCACCCTCCTTCCATCACTTATTCTCCAAAAGAAAAATTTAAGGTTCAAGCAGTGGAAGATCACATTGAGAATCAACAAGTTCTCCAAATCTTAAAGGACAACCTGACCATGGCACAGAATCACATGAAACAACAAGTAGATCAACATCGTAGTGAAAGAAGTTTTGAAGTAGGGGATTGGGTGTTTTTAAGACTACAACCATACAAACATATGTCCCTCAAGCAAGCCAAGAAGGATAATAAATTATCACCAAAGTACTATGGCCTTTATAAGGTGTTGCAAAAGATTGGTACTATGGCATACAAATTAGAGTATCCTGCATCTTCACGAGTACACCCAGTTTTCCATGTTTCATGCTTAAAGAAGGTTACAGGCGACAAGATCCCAGTTCAAACTATATTGCCAGAACTTAATGAGGAAGGAAAAATCATATTGGACCCTGAAGCCATCACCAGCACAAGAATTCGCCAGCTGAGGAATAGATCCATTTCAGAGTATCTCATTAAATGGAGGAACTACCGGCTGAAGATTCCACTTGGGAAGATGAGTCTTTTATACAGAAGCATCCGGAGTTACTCAAGCATTGTGGACATCACTTTTCTTAAGGGGAGGGGCATGTTAAGCCCTAATATTAGATCATTACCCCTTAATTGGGGCATATTATATTAGTAATGTCATTTTATTTATGTCGGCTTTAGGCCATTAGTTGTAATTATACCTCCTAATCTCCTATATATACCAAGGAGACATTTTCATTTTAAATCATCTAGTACTTGAACATTTAAGTGGGGTAAAAGGAGGTTGCCCCCTCAAAGAGGCTTATTATCTGAAATTATCTTTTTTTCAAGGCGTTGAGTACTTTTTCTGAGGTTTTTCTATGCTATATTGATATTTGGTTCTTAACATTCATGACCTCTGTATCAAAGAATCAACATGATACAAAAGAGCACAACTAATGCTCTAACCATCACCAATAAAGTGTGCAATGGTCGACATTAACAGTGAGAGGCACCTAATGTCCTCTGCATCGAGTGAGGTGATCTATAACTGTCCACCAGCCACCTGAAAAATCACTAGCAGAATGTATATTGTGCGCAATATACCTCTGAGAGTAGGCAAGCTGACTCTCAGTTGCAACACCCACTGGGACATCAGGAAACTGGGGAAAATCCTCCCCTCTCCTAGTTAGCCCAGTGATAAAATAAATATCCTCCTCAGTGGGATGGTACCACTGACGAGGACCGATTATGAATGCTTGTTTATGGGCATCCCATTGATGGATCAGCTACGCAAGAAAGGTAAAATTCGGATGTATCCTCCTCGTAGTACTTGAGGAGGCCTACATTCCTCAAGAGGAGTTGCATAGTTGTAGTAATAGGCTGATGGTACAAATCTCTCTCCCTCTCTCTGGCCTCCCACTCTTGAACCATATTGTATTGGTCAACTCTCTGTTGTTGCTCCTCCATGCGGTGACGTCTCTGCATAATTAACATGTAAATTACATCAACATCATACATAAAAACATTTTTTTTTTCAATAAATGAGAAATTTATTTCAAAATATGCAAACATAATTTAAAAAAAATAAAAATAAATTTAACCTCCGGTGCACCTTCAAAACAATAAAGCACCGGCCATGGTGCGCCTTCGAAATAGTAAAGCACCACCCACGGTGCACACACATATTTTACACACCGCATGCACAATGTAATTTATTTTAGGGGGTGCGTAGTAATTATCAACTCACCGGTGCGCCCCATTGTATACAATGCACCGTGAAAGCACGATACCTCTTTAAAGCGGTGCGTCTAGATACTATGAAGCCCCGATGCATTCCATTCATCACGACACACCGCTTAAAATAGACACTCATTTTAAATGGTATGTCATATCCATGTTTGTGCACCGTTTTTTTTTTTTTTTTGACAGAAGCGAGTAATGGGGCTTTTATTAAAGATTGTGGAAAACCGCTAATGTTGTTACAAAGTAGAACTACTGCTAGACTAGCTGAAGATTACTTCTATCCATATTAACTATTACATGCCACTTGGAAGCCAGACCTGGCTGCAACACAACTATTTTGATAACGCTCCTAACTTGCCCCAGATGATTAAAGAGGAGTGTTTCCGAGCTACTCCTTCCCTTTCCCTTTGGACTGTGTTTTCCCTTCTGCGTGATCCTTGTTGAGTTGTTCCATCTGCTGTTCTAGATTCCTCATCCTTTCCTCGTGATCTTGATTCGGCTTGCCCAACTCCTTCCCGAGCTTCCAGATCTCTTCGCTCAGGCCGAAGCGTGTGTAGATGATATCATTCTCAAGGGCCTCCATCCTTCTTCCAGTCTCACTGTCCAGATTTTGAAGGAATTCGTCCAGGTTGGTCATGAGCACCCGCAGATTTTCGAACTTCTCTTCCAGCGTCGTAAGCATTGCATCCACCGTTGGCTTTGGGCCCGAACTTGATGCCATCGCGTGCTCCTGAAAACCTTTACTTGCTGTCCAGATTCTGTCTTGGCTTGACTCTTCTACGCGCAGACTGCCTTCCTTTGATCTCCCCCTTCCTGCTCTCATGCTTTTGTAACCCTGCGCTATCCTTTTCGTGCTAGATTCTCTGCGCAGGTGGATGACTTTGGTATGATGACTAGCTGCTATCCTTATGGAGTGCCTGCCCGTTCTGAAGATCGCCCTGTCATTCATAGATTTCACTGTCCTTTTATCTGTACAAGCATCTTTTCCAACCGCGCACCTGTGATTTCTCATGATATGCTTCTATTACGGGATGCCCCAGTCCGTTGTAACTCCATTAAGGATCAATATGCTTTTCCCCAAACGGACTCCCTTGTTGACCTCCTCGTCCGCCTGGGTGTTATTTCCCCTTAGAACATGAAACCAACGAATTGAGTGGAACCTTTGCTTAAGAATCCGAATCTTTTCAATGATGTGCTTTAGCTGCCCGTCTGAAATCCCGGTGTTCTGATTTAAAGCTTGAATTAGGATCCTTGAGTCCCCAATCACGGATAAATTCCGAATTCCTAAGGAGATGGCTTGGGTCAGCCCCTGCCAGAGGGCGAGAGCTTCAGCTTTATTATTTGATTCAGTTCCAAGGCCCCAAGCATACCTGGCGATTAAGTTCCCAGTAGGGTCCCTTATTACTCCTCCTCCCCCAGCTTCCCCTGGGTTGCCCTTAGACGCGCCATCAAATGAGAGAATGCAGGTATTTAGGGACTGTGTCCATTCCTCCAATTCATTCTTGTCCAATCTAATTTCCCAACTGTATGGCGAGGTGGATGAAGGGCCTCTGGGGGGTGTGGTCTGAAGCCCAAGTTGGCGGATCCACTTTCCTTCGTCAATGCCCAAGGCCTTCGAATTGGAGGTCTTTATGAAGTAGCTCGCACTCTCACTGAAGAGGCTTTTGATTTTAACCGCTACCTGTGCTGGAGTTCTTTTCTCTTCTCTGAAGACCCGGTGATTCCTTTCCAACCATAGCTTCCAGAGGATAAACTTCAGCAGAGCTTTCCAAGTCGCTGTGAGATGGCCTTGGTTTGATGTCCTGAAAGGGCACAGGGCTGGCCAACTTGTGAACAAAAGCTGAAAGTCCTGTGGAATGGAGGGGATCAAAGCACCTAAACCAAGAGTAAGATTCCAGAATTTCGAGGCAAAGGGGCAGCTCAACAGCAAATGAATTGTTGTCTCCTCGGCATGACAGCAAAGAGGGCATCTTGTTGGCCCTGTCCAACCTTTTTTCCTGAGATTGTCTCCTGAGAGAACTCCATTTTGGGCGACTGTCCAGACGAATAAGTCCACTTTTGGGAGGGTTTTAACTGCCCATATTGCCTTCCAGGGTGCCGAGTCCTGATGTGCTTGATTGCCTGGGACAAGGAGGCGATATCCCTTAGCTGAGGTGTAGATTCCCGCATTGGGACCCCAACTGATCTTGTCTTTCTTTGTCTTCCTGAGAGGAGTTCTTCCTTGTAATGCTTCCTTGAGACAACTCCACTCTGCTTCTAGGTCCTGAGGCAGTGAGGCGATCTCCCACCCGGACCAAGACTTAGTTTCATCATGTTGCCATGCCGAGATGTCCCAGAGGCTGTGGATATTGTTGAGATGCATCCAGTCTTTTAGTTGCCTTAGCTCCAGCCCAGTTGAGATTGTTGCACCTCCAAGAACCGAGTCTTCCCAAATGTTGATGCTTTGCCCATTCCCCGGGATCCAAGTTATATGTGGAAGGAAGGCTGGTAACGCTTTCTGGCATAAATTGAATATTGGTGATCCTTTCTCTGCTCTGATGGGGCGACTTAAACATTTCTTTCTAGGCCCTCATAAATACTTCCTCCAAAGTGCTCGCTTGCTCCAGCTGATTGACCCTGTGATGAGGTTCCATAGGATTTTGGCTCCAAGAGCCAAATTTTGCCTCTGCATGTCTTTTATTTGAAGGCCCCCTTCTGGAAATGATTTAGTAAGTTTCCCCCATTTTACCAAATGAAGTCCGTGACCTGTTTGCTTTCCTCCTTCCCAGAGGAAGTGTCTGATCATCACCTCAACTTTCTAGATTACCGTTCTTGGCGCTAAGAGAAGGGCGCTTTGGTAAATTGAAATGCTGGAAAGGGCTGCTTTAATGAGGACTAGTTTTCCTGCCAAATTTAACCAATTGGCTCCCCAGGACTGAATCCTGTTTTTGATTTTTTCTATAATTTTATTCCAGCTTGCTACTTTGGATCCAGTCTTAGTAATAGGGACTCCTAAATAAGTGAAATCTTCCCAGCTGGTGCTTCCGACGATCCCAAGGATTCCCGATATCTCATGCATTTCTCTTGGGTTTACATTCCAGCCATAGATTTTACTCTTGGCTGTATTAATTACACTACCAGAAATGTTTGTGAACACGTCCAGTTCCTTCTTGATTTTTTTTGCAACTGTTGCACTTGTGCCTCCCAGGAGCAGCGTATCATCCGCATACTGAGCGTGATTTATGTCCTTGACCCTTTTTGCAATACGCAGTCCGGAAAGGTTTTGCTGAAGCTGCCCAAACTCTAATTGAAGACTTAGTACAGAGGCTTGAATAACATATAGAAGAGGGGATAGAGGGCATCCTTGCCGGAGAACTCTTGAGGCTTGGAAAAACCTTGTGGCTCTTCCATTGACCAGAGGAGCTATCCACAGTCCTGAGATACAAGCCTTAATCCAGCTTATGAAGGAGGGTGCAAACCCAAAGCATTCCATTACTTGGAACAAAAACGTGTGCCTTACCCTATCGAAAGCATTTGAAAGATCGAGTTTGACAATCATACCTTTATCTTTCCGTCGCAGGCTTGAATGAAGTGCCTCTTGAACGAGAATGATATTGTCCGTTATGCTTCTTCCTTTAATAAATCCTCCTTGGTTCTCTGGGATGATGGCAGGGAGAACGCTTTGAAGTCTGTTTGCTATCAGCTTGGTGAGAATCTTATAGCTGGTGTTGCATAAGGAGATCGGTCGGAATCTGTCGAAGCTGGCCGCTCCTTTTTCCTTTGGCAGTAAAGCTAAGAACGAAGAATTTGTGCCTCCTCCGATTTTGGCACAAGCTTGGGATTTTTTAATGAGCTTCGTAAGATCAGACTTAATTATATTCCACCCATGTTGGAAGAATCTGGCCGTGTACCCATCAGGACCAGGGGCTTTATCCGGATGCAATTGATTCAGGCCCTCTTTTATTTCATGTTGGTCTATTACCCTTGTTAAATTGATGTTAACCTCTTCTTGGATTTTTGACTGGATCAGATTCAATGGATATGAGGTTGGATCGCTTGCCTCTGTATGGGTCTCTGTATAGAGTGCTTCAAAAGTTTACACTGCTGCTTCTTTGATGCCTTCAAAGTCCATAATAGGCTGACCCTGGGAGCGAATTTCTGTCACCGTTTTGAACTGCTTCCTGGCCTTTGCTTGCTTGTGGAAGTAGGCAGTATTCTTGTCCCCTGCTTCGAGCCAGAGGCATCTCGATTTCTACTGCCAATGTTTCTCTTCTTCTCTGCAGGCTTGGTGCCATTCTTTTTGTAGCCTTGCCTCTTGTTGCAACGATTCTTCCGAGGGTTCTGCCTTTTCAATTTCCAGCTGGTAAGCCTCTAAGTGTTGTTGCGCTTCTAGGCGTTTGGAGATGGGGTTTGGTAAAGTTTTGGCCCATTCTTTTAATGCCCTCTTTAATTTACGGATTTTTTTCTTCCCAAACGTAAAAAGGAGAGCCTAAAACGAATTCGTTCCATATTCTGGTTACCAGGGCCGTGTAGCCTTCTTCTTGGATCCACCTTGGGTTGAAGCGAAAGGGGATTGGCCCTAGATTAAAGTCAGAGGTCAGACTTAACGAGATTGGCTTATGGTCTGACACGCTGTGAGGGAGGATAACAGAGTCTATACTTAACCCTAAGACGAGGAAGGAGCTTTGGACAAGGAATCTGTCCAGCCTTGCTGCAATATGCCCTGGCCCCACCCTCTTGTTTGACCAAGTGAACTTTCCTCTTGCTGGCTTTATATCCTCCAGCTCCCAGATAGACATAATGTCCTCTACCCATTCCCTTGCTTGATCCCTAACTCTTGAGCCCCCCTTTCTCTCAGAGGCCGAAAGGGTGAGGTTCAGATCGCCCCCCAGGATGATATTATCCAAAGCGTTGTCTTGCATAAACTCTCTTAAGGAATCCCAGCAAGAGAGTTTTTCTTCAGCCAAAACAGGAACATATAGATTAAAAAGACTTACTTGTCTTCCGGTGTCCAGTTGGACCAGGCTGGTGTAGATCCAGTGTTTGCGGCTTTCATATTTGCGTAGGTCATATTTTTTGGAGTTCCAAATCGTGCCAAGGCCACCTGACGCCCCTCTGGCACTTTCGGCGATACCACTACTTACATTCCATCTTGCCTTGACTTTCTGGAGGAAGTCACGTCCCTCCATCTTGGTTTCTTGGATTAACAGGATCTCGGCTTAGGGGCCTTGATAATGTCTTTCATCGCTTCTTCCTTGGGTGTGCTTCCGAAACCTCTGCAATTCCAAGACACCAGCTTCATTGATTACCCGAGGAGGTTTGATGGCCTTCCTGGAAGGCCTTGGATTTCTTCCTGGTCTGTATGACTTTTATGACCTGCTTTAGGGTTGGCTGCGACCCGTTCAATACATCCTTTTATGTCTCTTTTTCCCTCTCTGCTATTTTGGATTTCCTCCCTCTTCTTTGCTTCTTCGGGGTGAGTTCTATGTTGCTATCTTCCTCGCTGCTGCTTTCTGAATGAATCTTGCCCTCTTCCCTTGCATGCACTTCCCCTGGTTCTCTAGAATCGTGCGCTTGATCATCCCTTTCCCCTTGCGCTGGATTTCCCACTGGATCCGAGGTTATGCGCTGTGGCTCAGGTTCCTCTGGACTTGGGTCCGTAACCCCTACTGAGGTTCCCGTTGTTTTCTCAGCTGCTGCTACCTTATTGCTGTCCCGTGCTTCTTGGTTGTGACCCAAATTTGCATGAGGCGCCCGATCCGAGCCCCCTGGTCTTGGGCCCTTTGCCCTTGAGGAAGATTTTGTCTTACCAACCTGTTGCCATCCTTCACCTGTGTCTTTTGTTGTGCTTAGCTCTTTGGGACAATTCCTCTGAAAATGTTCGTATTCATGGCAACCCCGACACTTAAACGACAGTTGTTCGTAATCTAGTTTTTGAAAGTGTTGCCAATCCCCTACTTTGAGCTTGACCGTCTCCGGGAGCCCTACCTCCAGGTTTACCTCTACGCAGATGCGGGCACACGAATACTGATCTTTTGGGTCCGCCTTATTAATGTAATTCCCAAGACTGTTGCCGATTGCCTGGAGCGAGGGGCTGTTCCAGCAATGGATTGGGAGGTTTGGAAGCCTCACCCAGACCGAGACTTCTTTTGGGACCTCCAACTCCGGATCAAAACTTGGGTGCCATCAGTTCAGGTAGAGGCCTTGGGGGCCCATGAAATACGACCCGTTCCTAAAGATCAAGTCTCGATCAGCCTCCGAGATGAACTCAAAAATGTAATAACCTCTGCCGACTGCGTAGCAGGTTACGCTGTTATGGATTAGGGGTCTCCAATTTCTCTGTATCCAGTTGTCTGTGGTTTTGGTGGAAGGCCAAAGCCCCATGAACTGACCCACCAACCCTCGCTCAGCTAACGAGACCGCAACTCTCATTGGCTGATCTGGGGGCAGATCGATTTCAGGGATTGAATCTAAACGTTTCACGAAGCTTGGAGGTGCCGCAGTTGTTGATTTCTTGCCTTGTTTGGTCAGCAAATTTCGAAATTCAATGGAGTGAGGGGGAGGAACGCGGGGTTCCCCGCCCTCCGGGGCGGCCATGGACGTGTTCAGAAAGCGGCTAGGTTAAAGTCCAGCGCCTGTGCGACCGCTCTCACTTACCCATTTCATGGATGGTTGTGCACCGATTTGTTACGTATAATCCACAAATCGATTGAAAAACACAATAATGTCCACGGTGAGTAGTTTATTGTGTATGCATCGGTGCGTTCACTATAAAGGAAGCACCGATTGAACAACTATCTATTTTCAACGGTACGCATATTATTATGAACTCACTGGTGCGTTCACTATAAACAACGCATTGTTTAATGGAAACTATATATTTTCGACGGTGCGTCGTTTATAAGTATGCATTGGTGCATTTCATATTACGACGCACCGACGAAAACAAACTATACATTTTCGGTGCACCCTGCAAAATTTACAAGGTGCATCGCCCGCGGTGCGAGCCAAATGGTTCAAACGCACCGCGCAGAAAAAAATAAATTGAAAAACAATGAAAAATTTACTCAATTTCACAATTTAATCTGGTAAAAATTCAATGTACAAAGAAATAAAGATTTTACTCAGACATTTTCTCGTCGAGGAGGTATGGTTGGGATGTAGTGAAAAAAAACAATTTTTCCCACCGTTTGGCAAAATTGGAATCCCACGAACCGAGCACCGAACAGAAACAAGGCAAGCAACAGAAGCATCGACAACAATGGGCTTTAGTTGGGAAAAGGTGGCACCGATGCTTGAGAGCTTCTCTGCACTAGAAATGGTAAAAATGGTTTTTTATCGTCGTTTTTTTTTTTATTTACCCATGTTTTGGTGCGCTCGCTTTAAGCGCACAGTGTGCACCGCTGCAAACAATGCATCGTTATTTTATAAAAATACTTTACGACGGTGCACTGATTTGGAACGCACCGGTGTGCCCAAGGTACAACGACACACCGTTATGCATTTTTAAAAGGAAAAACACAATGACGGTGCACCCGTTTGTTGTGCACCGATGCTCACAAGCTTCTTTTATATGATGTGCACCGTTGTTTTCTATTTATTTTTAAATAACTCTACAACGGTGCACCATTGTCTATTAGCACCGGTGCGTTGAGTTCTGGTGGCGCACCAGTGTGGTATAGACTTATAAATGCACCGTTAAAAAAACTTCCGCTAAACCATCCGCCCACGCACCTCCGTTACAAACAAATTTTTGGGCTATTTTTATAAGGGCTTCCGCAAAAACCTCTGCTATAGGGTCTTTTTCTTGTAGTGAAATTTTCTCTGTTTCCTTGCTTGCTTGAACTACACAATTCCCTAAGCTGATTGTACTCAACCCCCATGCTCCCAATAACTATGGGATGTGACTTCTCACACCCACTCTCTTACATGCATTCAATGATTGGCTTTGGGAACACAACAACAAAATATAAGGTTCATATACCGATAGTAATTTTAGGAAGTGGGTTGAGTTAATATAGATGGATAATTTCCCCTTTGACCCCTCTCTTTGACATTCTCTTAGACCCTCCCCTCTCCCGTGGATTAATCAACCTCCATCTTTGTCCATGTCCCCCCAATAGCTGGCATCACATTTTATTTATTATAATTCAAAAATACAATTTGCATATACATTGCTTGGTCGTGGTCACAATTCATATCTACATTATGCATTAATTAAATTGTCGATTATAGTGAAGACGTTACACTAACTACCACAAATGGGCCTTATTTAATAGTAACAAGCATAATGGACCTAGTCCACCTTACATTGAATGACCTCCAACTCTACTACGAACCTTTCGGCTCAACATTACATCCCTAGGGAGAATCCAACCACCAATCCAATGCAGGGAGTTGATGTTGCACTCATCTTCCCATGATCCCAATGATTCGATTTAAGCATTGTGGGGATTGATTGGGTGTACAGATACATGGAAATAGATTCACACTAATAATTAGACAATTGACAATATCTAGAGAGTGCATACATACTCCCTCAAGTGCCCAACGATTAGTGAATGAGGTGAAATACTAAATAACAATGACCATGCTTAAGAACTCAAATTGGGATTAACAAGAAAGAATAATATATCTAATTTCTCCTCCATCGATTTCCTCTAGGCTCAAATTGGGCTCTGGAGTATCCAGTGGTTGTGGCCAGGGGGAAAGCTCATGAAATCTATCTTAGATAACACATGGCATTGCCATTGATTTTAATTTGATCAACAATACATCAAAACACAACAAATAACTAAAGCAATTCAATCACATGCACATTCATCATAATGAACGACAAAGATTAACCCTGAGAAACTTGAAGGAGAAATTCCAACGTCGAATCACTATTGTCAATGCTTATTTCTCAACCATTATAGATTTACAATGAACTCTAGCTCTTTGGGTCATTTACATTCACATGTCCATAAGAATTATTATGCAACATTCCTTCTACTCTTTGCCAAATAACCCATTCTCATTTGTCGTCCCTAAGTTTATAAACGAAGTTGGCTTCACTAGAATCAACTAGAAACCCAAGCGTTTCCAACTCTTCAATTGCACAACTCCAATGCTCCTCTTCTCTTTTTGTTATTTTTCTGGCATCATTCCAAATCAAGGTTCAGTTCTATGTTTATTTGCCTATCTTTTCCCGATTTCAACAGTGCGACACTTTTGAAATGTAGTCATTGGTTCATCTAGCATGAAGCTCTTCATGCATCTCCCACCTCGTGATTAATGTATGTAGCCAGTGGACAAGGTTCAATTCTCGTGAGAGCTTTCCTGAAGCCACGAGAACACCTTGAGGTAGTGGTCGAACGTGTAGTTGCACCTAGATAAATTATATTAAAGGATCTCGTGACCTATGCACACATAAGTGGATCAAAGCCCACCCCCATGTCCTTCAAATTATAGATGTTGACCCGTTGTGATAAGGCTAAAAGGGTAAACAACCCCTCAGATAGAGATCCAACCCGATAAACTTCAAGACGCCTTAACCCTTAGCTAATCACAAATTTTTGATATATTTAACTTACAAGCTCGTGAATATACTCTTGGGTTATTTCCCATGGTTTAAAAAAAAATCCTTAGCCATAACTTTCACTTTCATCACCTAATCTTCTAGATTCATTAAATGTTTTATATTAATTTTAGCCATTAACCATGGGATGTTTTAAGGTGGATCCAATTCGAGCAATTACTTGTCGCATTAGTACTCTTCTTATATTATAACGAATAGGAATCCACGCCGATAACACCTACCATGACCAAGCCCAAAGCCCTCAATAAAAAGTCAAACGCGTGGTTGACCGTACAAAATACGCGCTGGAAAATCTAGTCTCCACGGGCCCGGTCATCGGTATGATAATTAAACCGTAAGTCATCCCAAGTCGGAATCCGGGCTCACACCAGTCACACGATACGAGGAGCTGACAACATCTCGGCTCATAAAACCCTTGTCTGTCGAAGCCATTCTGACTCCAAATCCCGAGCCACGCAGATCCTGAGAAAATAGCAACTGCAGGGATCTGGTCTGTGACAAACCCTCCGAATTGGGGAGGAGGGTTTCAAAACATATATTTGTAAGAAGCAATGGTCCGCCATCGCTCCTCGTACTCTTCTTTTTCCAAATGGCGCTTCTTACATCCCTCGTATTACCTCAAACGGCCCCGTCGGCTGGCCCTCCTCTGCATTCTATTCGTCTCCGCAACCTTCCTTGTATGGGATCGTCAAACCCTCTCACGGGAGCACGAGGTAAGCAGTTCTAATCCCCCCAATCATAGCATTTACCAAATTTCACAATGAAACATTTTTACTGGGATGTGACCAGTTTTATGATTGAAGTTGTGATATTTTGTGACTGTGATTACGGGATGCAATTTTTGTGAAATATTTAAAGTTGGGATGCTTATTAAGAACTTATGCTCCGTTTCTTAGTCCCTCATTCTAGTAAATATTTGGACGAATTGTACAGGTTTTTCTAGCATCGTGACCTTGTCACATATCTTTATTATTTTCATGGCCGAAATCGAGGAGAAAGATAATCATTTTTTCTAGTACGTGATGTAAAAAGTATACGCCATAACACCCTTTGAAATTAATTTGGCTTATTATAAACAATCTGACATGATTTGATTGAACGTTGTATCCACTTTTGATTTGAGTGAATGTTGTATCTACATTATGTTTGAAATCGAATATTAAAAGACTATGGAAATTACAATTTTCATGTTTTTCGTTCCGAGAAGCAAAATTTTCTAAAAACCAAAATAAGGGGCATTGAGTACACAGAATCACCACTAAAGTCTGATAAAGTTAGTTCTAATTTTAACTTCCATAAGGCCTTGTTAGCCCGTGAGTCCCTAGACAATCACAAAGTCCTCCTCTTTATGAGTTGTTATTCTTATCTCTCGATGAGGTGTCATCATTATCCATTGATGAGTTGTAAGGGTGTTGGCACTCTTCAGTTCACGAGGTGATTACATCCATGTACTATATATTGATATCATTGGACAATATATTGTTGAGATGGCTAAAGCCTTTTCTGCCAATTCTTGTGTCATGTCTCATTGCATAGTTTAACAGGCCTTGTACAAAGCATGATAAAAAGGCACAGAAATAGAGCATAATCCTAAAGTCTTAGAAAAGGCTGTTGTCCATTGGCTTGGGCCAAGCAACAACAGTTGGAGGCGAGTCATTAACATTTAACTGCCCCCAGCCATCTCCTTCTTTCTCCTCCCATGCCCTGGGCCCCTTTGAGATAGCCAGGGGAACACATGGTACCTTGACATCAAGAAGAGGATGGGAGGCCACATCATGCTGGCCACAAAGGCCGACTCCACTTGGGCTCCCTCCTCTCTTGCACTTGTCTACAGCCTGTCACTGCAGTGGCGAGGTTTGTGATGGCCCAATCCTTGTTTGGGCACATGCAAATACACAACTGAATGAGATCTTGAATGCTTTGGTGGGATGCTACTCATTGTGCAAAGGGCCGGACCTCAATACTCTGGCAATTCTTGCAAATGATCGAAACCTCTAAAGAACATTTGTCAACTTGAGCTTGAATCTGCAATGAGAGATTAGTTATAATGGAAATCATATATGGTTTTCATATTGGAATTAAAAATGTCATTACCAACAGATTTTTAATGACTGGTTGTTTTTATGGCTTTTCAGTAAAAAAGATGGTACCTTTCATTTGCATTATAAGGACGACTTTTGGTATGTAGATTTTTGGCTAACCTTATACTGTATACGGCTAACATTTGTTGTCTAAGAGTCTTGTTGAGTGGAATTTTCATAGCGAGATTTCATCTTTTTTCATTTGTCATAAACTCTTAGTTCACTGTCCTCTTCTAGGGGTTTGGTATGCTTATTTGATTCTTTTTGTCATGGTTCTATCCATATTGACTTCTCTCGTATGATTGTTGGTTTTGATACTCACAACCATTAAATCTGAGACAACTTAACCATTAACATTAATCAATTTGAATTTCGCACTCTAATTAACTATCTCACAGTTGCCACTTCTATAATACAACCTTCAATAGTTATTTGCAATTTACCCAAGTTCATCCTTTTTTGTCTCTTTAAAGTAGAGTTGCAACTGTTATGGACCATTTCAATATGAATTTTAAAAGGCATATGATCTTCCTAATACTCTCTCGTGCTGCCAGCCAATCACACCCCTATACCAACAAAACAAAAAAATGTTGCCTCCCAATCACAACTTTAAACCAAAGTATTTAATCATTGATGGGATAAGTTGACAGAATCATTAATGCTTCATAATTTGTCGACTTATTTTCTAACTTGTTTTCTGTTCTTTTAGAATGAACGAAATTGTACTTATAAAGCTTCTTAGTAATCTTGAAGCTCTTTTTTGATTAGAGGTTGCATATTCTAGTTATATAAGTATGTTCCATTTCTTTGTCATTGCTTGGATGGATAGATTCATATACTACTTTATTGTTGTTTGGTTTATCCATGCACTTAAACAAACCTTTAAGATTACGATCAAGGCTCTAAATTTATCTTTGATATAAGAGGTCTCTAAGGCCAATCTGTATGTCTAGACTCTAGAGGGATAAATCCCTTCTAATCCCTGATAACTCCTCTCTCCGATTTTCCTAAATTTCCTTTTGATGTCATATCAAAGTTCAACTTGCAATATCCCTTGAGAGGAAGGGTCCATTTTCCCCATTTTGCTTGAAGCATCCCATTTTTCTTCATCCAAAGCCCTACAAAACAAGGTTATCCACAAACACATTAGTAATTTGAAATTAGCTTGAAATCATTATTTTGCTGGAGAAATATACTCCCTCACTCGCCCATGTATTAGTTGTTCCAAGTAAGGATGTTGGTACCTTGCTACTCCCCTGTGGCTTCACCTCCTCATCCTGATTTTTTGGATGGAGCATGGTAGTAACTGCCAGCAGAAATACCAGTTGGTAACCCATAGGACTCAATGAGATTTGATCCTGATGTGGAAATTTCAAAAATCTGCACTTTACAATACTTCAGAAATTTCACCTCATTTATTTGAGGTTCCCTGGATCTATTTCATAGAACTTTCAGCCTTATGGCTGAATCTGAATTATAACTTTCAGTAGCAATTCACTTACCATCTCCTCTATCAACAAAAGCTGAAAATTACTTTAGTGACAGCAGTAAATCCGATTTCTAGTTTCTTCTTAGCATGCTAAATCACATAACATATCAACCAAGCTGTCCCAATAAACCAGCATATAGAAATAGCCAATAAACCACTCATAAGCAATGAGAACACAAGTCTGGTTATCAGATCTGCAACATACAAATTTGGACAGCAATAGTACTCTTCATATTACAATATCAATGAAGATACAGTACAATACCTCAATGCATCCCAAGCTGATACATGTCCTTTCAACTCATCCAAGCAAGGACACTCCAATTGCAACCAAACCCTAGCTAGGGTATTCACCATGTTGCCACCTAATACACACCTACAAACATGGAGAAGTCTCCAACCCACTTGGTGTGTCCTTGGGGGCACAAACATGAGTCTAGACCCACTGTCACCTCAATCTAGAGTCCTTCCGTCTAGGCCCACTCCTAGGGAAGCCAAGGGGGGTAGACCCTATTAAACTATGTGAAAGATTTATTTGAGTTCTAGGAGTTAATTGATTTATGGATTAAGGAGACCCAACCCAATGACAAGCAAACAATGCAAAATGCAATTCTTTCAATGACAAGCAAACCTTTTCTTTTACAAGATAACAAAAAGACCAGTGCCTAAAGATAACCAAATTTCACTTATTAAGATATACACACTAAAAGATATTTCTACAACTTGAAATGAAGTATGGAATATCTACACAACAATAAAAATGACTTTACACTTTAAGACAATTATTTCTCAAAGGATAAAGAATGCTTGAAATATCAAGTAAAGAATGCTTTGACAAGTACATACATATTCACATGTAAAGAGCTTTCTGAAAATGAATGAAATGTAAGTGCATGAAAATAAATTGTATAAAAGGAAATTGCAAGACTTGAAAAGTAAATGTTTTGCAATGTGAGTTGGTTGCTTTTAATAAATTTTAAGGTCTCTCTTTGACTTAGGATAGTTAGATGTGAATTGCAATAATCCTAAACTATGTGACTACCCCAAGTTCCTTATCCGTTAACCAAGAGGAAGTGCTGGGTGCTCAACAAGAGAACAAGGTTCCCCCCTAGCTCCACAAGTCAAATCCAAGATGTTGGGTGCTCAACAAGGAGGACTTGTAGTGCCACGGAATCGTCCTCGGCTTCAACCCCAAGTGGCCTCCACAGTCACCCCTTTTTAGTGGTTAAACAATGAAAGAGTTGGGTGCCTAATTATACTAGCCACATAGTCCTTTGCCCTTTCTTGTCACCCAAGATCCACAAGGTGGCAAGGAGAGGGAATACGGGGCAAATGGCGGGGCAATGTTTGTTTACTTGCGGAAATTGAAAATTCTAACTACTAGCTAGCACAATATTGCAAGGGTGGCAAAGCCACTCACATGCAAGGTGTGGGCAAACAATCCAAATAACTTAAAATGAATGAAATAAACAAATTAGCCACACAACTTTGGCACAATGTGGAGGACAAGCCTACCGATTTTGTGGCCAAGGTGGGCAAAAGACTTGAAGGGAAGAAGAACAAAAGCTAGCCACACAACCTTCTCTTTATGGGAGAAGCGGGGCAATCAACTTATGCAAATATCA
>ML796863.1:138744-154085 GCA_009831015.1 Picea engelmannii
CAATGCAAAAACTAACACTCCCTCTTTGCGAGGAAAATGTTTTCACCAACACTAGTGTTCTCCTTTTGAATCTTAACTAAACATGCTTTCCTAATCTAAATCTGCTTAATCTCAGAATTAATCAACAATCATCCAAAAAGTGTTGTAACCAAAATATCACTCTACTCCATCAAGGTATCACACTACACCTCCTTAGAATAATTGGAAGGCTCACCAATGGAAGAAGTCAATGCAACATGGTTAGCATATCTCCTAGGAGTTATACTCACCCTCACTGAAGATCTAGGCGTACATGCTCTTGTTCATCTTACAATGTTTGACTAAGCCATCTCAACTTCTTGGGTGCTAAAGTAGAGGGTTAGGATGTATCCTTCCTTTGTCTCTCCTCAAAACTGGAAGGCTCGCACAACATCTCACTGTCATGTACAAGTGCCATAGGATCAACAAATGTAAAGACACCACCATCCCTCACACATCTAGCCAAAGTCGTTGGACTTGCTAGAATACAATCACTGGTAGTGCATTACTATCCTTCAAATGCAAATCTACATGGAAACTCTGCTATAGAAGAAACTAAAAGAAGATTCTTTTTCAAAGCAGGAACAAACAAAACATCATTCAACTCAAGAACATCACCTGATGGCATCTAGAAGGAAAAGGAGCTCAATCCCTTCCCAGGATAAGATGCATCATCACCCAAATCCACACTTATTCCTCCCTCTTGCTCCCAAAAATTGGTGAAGAGTTTCTTGTCATAATTCATATGTTTCAATTCCCCACTATCCACATATCACCCAACCCTTGACATAGTGTTGGTAGATAAACAAGAGACCATGGAGAAGGTGGTATCAAGTTACCACTCCAACTATAGTCTTGATAGTCCTTGCAACCTATCTTTGCTACTAGGCATTCCCTTTTTTCTTCTCTGGACATTTGCTAGCATAATGTTCCTTCTTGTGACACCTAAAACACTTTGCATGACTCAAATCCTTCTTCCCATTGCTTGATTCTTCCTTCTCACCCTTCCTGGGTCCTTTCTTGCTTTCCTTCCTCACCCTCTCGATGAGGGCTAGGTATTCTACTTCACTTTGTTTTGCTGAACTAGATTTTCACCTTGTCTCATCCTGCACAAAGTCATGCCAAAGCTTCTCAAAAGATAGTAGCTTCTCACAAGCACAAATACCTTGGATAAAGGGTTTCCAAGAAGGAGTAAACTAATTCAAAGCAATGGGAACCAATTCCTCATCCTTCGCTTTTGCCCCTATGGCCATCAACTAATCTCTCAATTCTATGATCCACCCCAAGTAGTGAGCCACTGAATTTGTGTCACTCATGTAGATGGATGAGAGCTTGTTTCTCACGAGCATTTTCCTAGAGATGTTCACACTCTGATATAATGCAATCAAAGCATCATACAACTCCTTGCCTGTCTTCTTCACCAGATCGAGAATGATTCTCTTTGCCTTGAACTTCTTTTTATTATGCTTGGCCAATTGTTTCGGATTTGTAGGTGTAGTGATCTCTTTCTCGACATGCTGCCAAAGCTCAACCTCTTCCAATAGCATTTGCAGCTTGTACTTCCAAGGTGTAAATTTGGAAGCACCTTCCAACTTGTCACACTCTTTAAGGTTGAGAGTAGTCATCCTTGCAAATCTGAAGCACACCTCAAAGAAAAATCAACAACAAATCAAGTAGTTCACCCTTCTAGGGTTCAAATGCTTCTCCCATGTGCACTAAGGTTTCACAATAACCACCTACAGGTCTAGTGCCTTTCTCAGGGTGGAACAATTGAAATATCCAACTCCCTCTTCACCAAGAAAGCAATCTCAGTCAAACCAGCGCTAGTACCATGTGGAAATTTTGAAAATTTGCTTTTTAAAACACTTCACGAATTTCACCTCATTTACTTGAGGTTCCCCAGATTTATTTCATAAAACTTTCAGCGTTATGGCTGAATATGAAATATAAATTATAGCATCAATATTCTTCACTTCTGTCCAACCAAATCTCTAGGCGAGCTCAAGAAATAAACACCAAAAATATGTACGTGAAGGAGGGAAGATTCACATTAGGGCACAATCTCCTTCATCAACCAGATCTGGAAATTTTTAGTTACAATAGATTTATTACATCAGTAATCTGATTTCTAGTTTCTTCTTGCATGCTAAATCACATAACACATCAGCCAAGCTGTCTCGATAAATCAACATATGGAAACAGCCATAAAAACCACTCATAAACAATGAGAACACAAGTCTAATTTTCAGATCTGCAACATACAAATTTGGACAGTGCAATGGTATACAGCATATTACAAGATAAATGAAGATACAATACAACACCTTAGCTCATCCCAAGCTGATACAGCATGTCCTTTTAGCTCATCCAAGTAAGGACATTGTAATTACTACCAAACCCTAGCTACGATGTTCATCATCAACAAACATGGTCTACAACATCTCACTATGCTTGCATCACACAAGCCTAGCAAGGCATCTCACTAAGCTTTCCAGCTACACCAAAGGCTCCACAACAAGTGAGCATCACACAAGTCTTCAAGGAGATTCGCAAGCTTGCATCGCACAAGCTCCACTAGCATCAAGCACTCCAAGTCAAACCCCAGGGCTTGATCACATGAAGATTTCAACCCTAGCACTCCAAGTCTTCTCCAGGGTTTGTCTCACACAAACCCTAGCACACCAAGTTTTCCCTTTAGCCTTTCAACTCTTGCATAACACAAGGACATGGACTACAAGATAAGTACATCAAGAAGATACAAATGATCTAGTGACCAATTTGTGATACAAAGACTCTCTCCTCCCTTTATATAAGATAGGTGAGGGAGGCCAACAATAGAAAGTGGACTAAGCCCACAAGCAACCTAATCTATGCCACCATAGTAGGTCCACATGAGGAGTGCTCCTTTCCAAGGTGTACACATGTCACAAGGTGGTTGGATTCAACCTCCTAAGTGGTGCACTCTCCAAGTTAAGGCTCTACATGTCAAACTCTGCCCATCACAAGGTTGCATGCTCTTGAAGACAAGCTTTGAAGTTTCAACGCTCCTTCTCCACATTTATGTATTAAGTCCACAACAACTTCTAAGTGTTGTGCCCTCCAAGCAAGACTTCCTCAAGCGAAACACTTAACCTGCTAGAGTGTGCCATGTGGTCCCAATGCTCTTCGGGCCAAATGCCCTTCCTCCTAGTGCTTAGTGCTTCTCCACAAAATAGCTTCACATTTTATGCCAAGGTCTCATCCTCCTCAACACATGCACTGTGTAGAAGATGTCAATGGCACATAATATAACTACCTCCATAAGAAGTGCGCGTCCTCTAGCACATATACCAAGGTTGTACAAGCATCCACCTATAGTAAGCTCTCCAAATGTCAATCAACCAAAACAATCTAAGATGCAACAAGGAGCTAGGGTTTCACCTTGCATCCCACATCACATGAAGCAAACCCTTGCATGGTGTAAACTCTTTTGGAGCAACCCAAAAGCTAATACTCACTATTTGAGAGAGAGTCTTATTGAAGTTTCGCTGACATGCACTGGGCAAATTGGAGTAGATCTGACTTTATATCTTGGGATAAGGCACATCCACGCAAAGGAGTGAGGTGCCCTAGTGGAAATAATATTCTCCCTATTAAAAGCGCTAAACTCATTATTAATTGCAAATAACTCATTGATGACTTATCGCTAATCAATCTATCAACCCTAGCCTCTAAATAGAACCTATTAAAACTAGGTAGTTTAAAAATATAAAATTCCTAAAACATAAGAAATTACAAAATCGAGGTTTTGTCATTTATCCATTGACAATGAAAATTTGCTGCTCCTCAAAAAATAAGAAACCCTAATTTAGGAGATTAAGGAAATGAATTGGAGAACAAGCTTAGAGGAACAAGAAAAACAAACACTGTTAACTATCTATATATGGATCAATGTCGCAAACATCGTGTCAAGTAATATATCGCCGAGGGTTTGGAAAGAAACTTACTGGCAACATCGGAGAAACTATTGGAAAACTTAAAAAAATACAAAAATATTCTTTTTATTTAACTAACTTTTTGAAACATTTAAGCAAAAACAACATCAAATAAACACATCGCTTACATAAATATGAAAATAAAATTGATATATAAGATGTATAAGATCCTAGTGAAGTAATACATCACAAAGTGATATTGAATCTTGCCTTGAGCCTTCAACTTAGACTTTCAAAATTACATAAAAAATATAATAAATTGGACTTGTTATCACAAGATTTGTACTTGTGCAAAGCCGTCCACAAGATCCCAATCTTGTGTAACAATTGGAAGTTTCTATCACTGTCACCTAAGTAGATACTTCCCTCGTTTTAGTGATGGAAGAAGGTCCAACACAAGGGAGGCTTCCCTGGTGATCTCAAGGGATCAAATAGCAAGATTAGCCGGGCCTACATCCCCCTATCTTGGTCACCTAAATGTTAGGTCTAGGTCTAGGTCTAGGAGAGGTAAAGAAGGTAACGAGGTAATTGGTTCACTTGCACGAGACAAATAACAATCAAAAGCATAATATAGACAATTACCAAGTTATATAACTCATTAATGACCTCTTAGACACTAGATAAACAAATAAACCAATTGCTGTTGCAAATTACAGCAGTAAGACAATGTATAATAGAAATTAATCTTTTGTAACAACAATAGGAAAAGAAACCCAGAAATATAGCAATTTAGCATATAAATTAATCCTTCAACATTTGCAACAATATCCAATTGCTAGATCCAAATTATGAGTATCTTTAGCCACTATTCCAAGTAAGTATGCAACAAATTAAAGTAAACCCTAGTGGCTGTAGCAAACTTTTATAACAGCAGCAATAAATATCATTTGTCTGCTAGGGTTAGAGTTAGTAGGGTTAGTCAAATCACTTTAGGAGAGTGAATGCTAGTTCTAAAAATGTTTTCACCATATGGAGAGTTCTAGACTAGTGCCGTTGTCTTTTCTAGGGCAAATGGAGTCAAGCATGAAGCACTTGAAGAAAGACTTAGCTGATCAAGAAGAATGAGGTTCAAACCCTAAGGTGCAAAGCCTCTTGGGCCTTAGGAGTTAAACCTTCAAGAAAATGATTTCTAGGGTGCAAAGCCTCTTGGGCCCTAAATTCTGTTTTCCCTCTTCTAGATGACCTAGGTTAAGGATCAAATGACTAAGATCAAAACATTAAGGTGCAAAGCCTCTTGGGCCTTAAGCCTTTGTCTTAGCAAGAGAATAGGTCTCTTAATGCCTTCACCAATCTTGGACAAACAATAGTATTAAAGGAGAGAAAGACTTATGTCTCCTTCCTAGTATTTTACTAGGACAAAGGAACATGCAACAATATAGCAATTAACAATTATACCATGAGAAAACACATAAATTTAAAGCATATCACTTACTTATCCAAGTTGCTATGCCAAGAGAACGCCTAGTTGCAACAAGATAGTATCCAAGAAAGCAAAGCATCCACAAAAAGATGCTCCTACAAGAGTAGCTCACTAGATCCAAGAGATAAAGAGAGAAAAGAGCGAGTTTTTTTAGAGTTCTCCACCCACAAATGTGAGAGAAAGTGATGATGAAAATGAAATGGAGTGCTAGCCTTATTTATAAGGAAACCCTAGCACTCAATTTGTCCAAAAAGTCAATAATCATGTTACAAGTGGGGCCGACCCCTCAAGTTAGCCTCTACAAATGTCAAAATCATGAAAATAATACAATAATGGCCACGTGTGTGGTGACGTTATGCTTCCAATGGGCTAGGAGGGCCTCTCCAAGGCCATGTGTCATTGTCTAAGGTGCAAGCATGGTGGAAGAATGCTATGCCACATCTTAAGTCATCACTGGTGTCCAAGTGGCAACAAACCCCATCATCCCTGTCAAACCTTGGCATGATGTCATCATCTAAATGCCCAACGTCCAAGGTGTAAGGGATGGCGTCCAAGTAGGAGAACGCTGTGTGTCATCTCTGAGTGTCCTCCAATCATCTCCTGGTGCAACGACCTCCATCCAGTGCATGATAATCTCTGGGGTGTGGAGCCCAGGGTGTGGACTTTCTGCCCATCTCTGTGCCACCATGATCATTTCTATCAAAATCAAGTCGATCTGTCCATCGTCCAAGGTCCAAAAGATGTGAGAGCCAATGCCTGAATGTGTCAAGCCACTAGGTGACTCAATGCTTTGCATTACACGTGCCATATCTTGCAATAGAGGCACAACGTCTTGGGTGAAAACTTGGGGCATCCTTCAAAGAACCATGTCAGGGGCATCTAGATCAAAACAAAATATGAAATCAAATAAAGCCAATGTTCATAAGACATACCAGTCCTTAAATCATGCAAAGTAAGTTGTTACTTGAGATATAAGCCACACGAATAATTCACATCAAGTATCCGCTTGACAAGTTTGAATATGGGAGGACCTTCATCTGACCCTATTAGGTGTGCCAACCAAAACAGTGAAAGAAAAGACCCTAGTAGAGGGATATGTTCCGGGGGAAGCAGTGAAAGAAAATAACCCTTCAAGAGTAAGTGTAATAGTGGTATGCGTGGGGCTGACTTTATGGCTTATGGTGTCATTGAGTCCATTTCTATGAGCTCCTTTATGGAGGGTGCACTTGCTTTTGAGTTACCACTTTCTAAGTGCTACGTTTTTCCAAACCCCTTAATCTGCCTTTATATTTGTAAGTCCCCTTTRTAAGGTTTCAAGTTATAACATCACTGCTTTGGGACTGGGGCGAATGCGGAATGGGTAGAGCTCAAGTTTGGATTGGCYTTTGAGAGTCCTTTGCTATTCTTTCTTTSTTTCTTTAGCATTATTCTTTCTTTCTTTCCARTAAATTACATGTGGTTCCATTKCTTTATTGGTGAGTAACTATAGGAGGTTGAAACCTATTATTGACTAAGTGTTTGAGATCAGATTTTCAAYATGGTATCATAGCAGGAGCTCTGAGGTTCAACAAACAAGAGATTTGGCACTTGATTTGTAGTGAGTGCAGAGGGGTTTGGCTTGGAAGAAGGGGAAGAGTTGAGTTTCARTTAAGAAGGTCATGGCTACTGGCTTGACGTTCAAAGATAGGTTGGGTGGGGCAGTGAACTTTAGTCCTTGGAAGGAGAGGATAGTTTTGTTGCTAGAGGAAGCTGAGTTATGGGACATTATGAACAACACACAATCGAATCCCGTCATTGTTCCTACAGATGCAACTCTTTTGGCAGCTTTCCAAAAGAAGAACGTGAAGGCTAAGAGGATTATTCTTGATGCAATGAAGGACCATGTTATTCCCAATGTTGTTGGAAAAGAAAATTCCTATGAGATGTGGGAATCTTTGACCAAGCTATTCCAAAGTTCCAATGAGAATTGAAAGATGGTATTGAGAGAGAAGTTGAGAAACATAAAGATGACCGAGATTGAAAAAGTGTTCTCATATCTCACCAGAATCACTCAAGTTCGTGATGAACTTGGCGTAGTTGGAGAGGTTATATTAGATGGAGAATTGGTTAGGATCGCTCTAAATGGTTTTTGAGAGAAGTGGAACACCTTTGTTAAGGGTGTTGTCTCTAGGGAGAACCGTCCCAACTCAGAGAGATTGTGGGATGACTTCATACAAGAAGAGACTCGTGAGGAGGCTCTTTGTAGTAGAGAGTCAAAGGGTGAGGAGAATGAGGAGAATGTTGCCCTCGTAGCAGCAAAGAAGGACAAGAAGTCTTCTCATGGCGAGAAGGACATGAGCAAGGTGAGATGCTATGCATGTCGTGAGTTGGGACATTATGTAGGCCAATGTCTGAACAAGAAGAGAAGCAAGAAGGATGTCAAGGTATCAACATCGACTGAGGTTGTTGAGTTCATGAAAACGTTCGAGAAGGAGTTTTTCCTTGATGGCGTGTCTTGTAGGTATTGGGTGCCTAGGGTGTACAGGCACCCTTGTAGGGTTCTTGGACAGTGGGGCCTCTCGATACATGACGAGGATGAGGTTTGTATTCCTCAGTTTTTCAGAGATCGGCTCAAGTAGCTATGTAGGGTGTGGGGTTAGCACCAAACATGTTCTAGCTGTGGAGGGAGTTGGAAGTGTTTGATTCCAACTGGAGTCATGAGGGTATCTGGAGTTGGCCGAGGTATTATATGTTCTTGAACTATCGGTGAACTTGCTCTCTGTGTCGTCTTTTGAGATAGATGGATGTGGGATTGTGGTCTCTCAAGGATCGACGTACCTATATCTAGAGAGGATCTCTTCTGACCAAGTGTGTTGCTTGGTGTCCGGTCGAAGAGGTTGTACAGAGTGCTTGGTCAACCTGTAGTTGGATCCAGTGGGTGGCTGGAACTTGAGTTCGACAGTGTTGAGGCTTCAGAGAGGGGACCTTGGATGGATAGGTCTCTTTATCAGAGTTCAGTGCAAGTAGCTAGAGATGCTTCGAGTTCAGAGGGAGTAGAGGATAATAATGTAATGGGTTTGCATGGATCATATTGTAGGTTAGTTACCTAGGACTTTATCATTAGGGAAGTCCTTTCATTGAGTGTTTTTTTCCTAAGGTAATTAATTTGGCCCAACCAGCCTCTTTAATTACACTTGAGTTTTTCACTCCCACAATAATCCTCCAAAGTGGTGAAAGACGTTCTAATGATCGAGCCCTATGGTTGACTAGGGTTTAGGAATATTGTAAATGATCATGCTAGACATCTCCTAGAGTCTTGCGGAATTCTGTCGAGTCTAAATAGTTTTTTTTAATTTTTTAAAATTACCTAGTTAATGGTAATTTTAATTATTTTTGATGTAAAAATGTAAAAATTAGGTCCTTGGGGATTTTGATAGGGGTATGAGTACTCAAAAGAAATGGAATGAGACCCCCCACACCCTTGGACCAAGTTTCAACTCAATTGGACAAGTTTTGCTAGGTCATTGTCCATGAGGAGTCCAAGTCAGTCTTGAGTCAGCGATTTAATTGCTTAATTGACAAAGTCAAAATGTCAATTTTTTGTAAAAAATAAGCAAAAAGGTTTGAGAGAGAGTGGGAAATGTTTCCTAACCTTTTTCCTAAGTTGGAAAAGTAATTTTCCACTTAAAACATGCCCCCCTTGCTTAGCAAACAACTTAAATTGGTGTTCCCTTGCTAATTGACAGGTGGGAATTAATTAGTTTAAGTGAAAAAATCCACCTAAACCCTAAATTCGCCCTCCTTGGTGTCTAACCTCATGTTTGACCATACGAAAATGTGTTTCCCCCCTTTACACCTCACCCCTCAAACCCTAACTCACTGCCAAAACCCTAAAAGTGACTTTTCCTTGACTTTGTCTATTTCTCTTGGATGTGTGACACTTGTAACTCATCCAAGAGGGGTCTCTCGCCTCTCCCAAGTATAAAAGAATGCTCACCCCCCCATTACACATCTACTCTCAGCTATTGTTACTATGCCAAAATCTCTCCCACTCCTCTCTCTCTCTCTCTTTCTTGTTCTCATTCTTTCTTCTCAAGCTTGTGGCAAGTATTTGCTCAAGCTTGCTTCTATTGAATAAAGAAATCTTTGGAGGATCCATGGTGTTGAAAGTCTTCTTGGTGCCATCTTGCAACTATTGAGGTGATCTTGTTCTATTTTTCTTTCTTGTGCATGTTTTAGTTATAGATCTAGAGTAGGAATTCCAAGCAAAGTATTTTGCTTGGATAGATTTGTGGTAGTATTATCATAGATCTAGTGAAGTGTTTATTTGGGTATTGAAAAGTATTTTGTTTTACCATATAGATCTACTCACATCCTCTATTTTGTAGCTTTTCTCACAAGATTTGCAGGTTACCTAAGGGTTTGGTGTGAAGATTTCAGATTTGGAAATCTTTCATTTTACCCACTTAAAACCTCTAAATATTTCTGTTCTTTATTTTTGTTATTTTTTATACTTCTCTTGGCATTCTAACATACTTGAAGAGAGCATTTAAACATATTATACTTGCTGATTTTTACATAGAAATTTTTTGGTTTGTTCTAACATAAATTTTCCCAAGATTTTGGTCTTTTTTGCAGCTTTTCTAGCAAGTTTTGCTTGCTGATTTGTTGCAGGTCTGCACCAAAAAGGAGGTGCTACAACCCATTTGGGGCCCTAAAACGTCCAAGAGTAACCTCCTAAGCTAGGGTATTGAATACCCTCTTCTTCCTCTACTTTCTCACATTGTAAGCAAGCCCCAAGAGCGTCTCTAGGGCTTGCATTTCTCAAGTTTATTTAAATTTCTGCAAATTTTTATTTCTTTTGCCTACACCTAGCAAAGAGGTTTGGCATTGCCACCCATGCTATATCGTAAGGCTAGGACTTAGATTTTATTTCTCTTTTAAGCCTTCATTCTTGTTGCCCCACTTGTCCTTAAGACAAGTTTGTGTGGCTAGGTTTACTTGTTCTTTTTCAAGTTAAGTTATTTTCTTGCATTCTTTTGCCTACACCTGGCAAAGAGGCTTGGCTTTGCCACCCATGGTATATAGTAAGACTAGTTTAGCTTGCTAGATAGTTCCATGGTTTATGTTTCATGCTTCTAGTTCTTTTTCTTTCAAGTTCATGTGAATATATAACTAGTTAGAAACATCTCTTTATCTTGCTTAAGCCCTTGGAGGCATTTCTTTTTCTTGTAAATTTTCATTAAGCACTTGTTATTTCATTCATTTAAGATTTTAACACAAGTAACTTTTAATTGCTTAATCAATTTACTTTAGGTTATTGGGGAATCAATTTACTTAGCCTAATTAGATCACCCATTACTGATACAACTTTAGCCACCAAAAAGGAGGCTTGTGGAGGTGACTTGGGTGCCAGATCAGGGATGATCTCACGGCACTAGGTGTCCCCCTTGTTGAACACCTGTTGAACACCCAAGTTTTCCGAATTGACCTGTGGAGCTAGGGTAAGGCCTTGTTTGCCTTGCTTCTTGAGCACCCAACAGTCCTTTTGGCCAAAGCTGTAGGAGTATTGGAGTAGTCACCTAGCCTAGGAGTGCAACTTAACTAATTTCAAATCTAAAACTTATTCACAACAACCTAAGCCTTGACACCTTAAACTTATCTAAGTGGTTTATGCTCTTTTATTTCAAACAACCTTTACTTCAAGCATTATCTTTCAAGTATTTTAATTAAGCATTGTTGTGATTAAGTAATTTATCTTAAGTTGTGCACTAGTGCCCGTGGAGGCTTCTCTTTCAAGTTTTATCTTTCATCTCTTGAGTTGTGCATTTGTGCCCATTGGTGGCTTTACTTTCGTCTCTTGGTTCCTTCTAAGTTGCGCACTTGTATTTCTAGCTTCCTCCTTGAAGTTGCGCACCTCTCTTTGGGGCACTTCAAGCTTGGTTTGCAAGTAATGTTGGTGGTGAATGCATCTTGAGTTTTTTCCTTTTCCTTATTTGCAAAAACCTTTAAGAGTTAGTTCATCTTTGCTTCACTATTTTCTGAAATCTAACTAGTGCTTAATTCATTTCATTTGTAAGTAGTTGTACTTTTGTATATTGTTTAATCATCTAACTATTCTTTATTTGTTGTAATTATAGTTCTTTTGTATCTAATCTAATTTGTAAAGTTATTCTTTGATTTGTTTAGATCTCTTGTTGTAACTTAATTGACCCCATTGCCCAACCTTAGGCACTAGTCTTAGTTGTCTTAGGGAAAGGGTTTGCTTTTGCATCGAAGGTTTGCATTGCATTGCTTGCTTCTCATATAGGCTAGTTTCCCCCAACCTTTAACAAACTAAAATTAACTCCTAGAGTTCACTTAATAACTCACATAGTAACTAGGGTCTACCCCCCTTGGCTTCCATAGGAGTAAGCTTAGACGGAAGGAGTTTAAGTCGAGGTGTCAGTGGGCTTGAACTTAGGCATTGTGCCTCCGAGGACACACTAAATGGATTGAGACTTAATCCATGTTTGCAAGTGTGTATAAGGATGACAACAGATGGTGACAACACAGGACTAGGGCACAGATGCTGGCCACCAAGGTGAAACAAGGAAACAAACATAACTTCTTGAGCCAGTGATCCACTATCCAACTTCAACCAATGATCCTCATTCACATGCCATGTCGGAATCACTATCTTCATTGCGGGCCGTGAGACGTGATCTCCTCTAGTTACCCCTACACATGGGGGGGTAACATGACTCTTTGCTTAAGTGAATTTATTACCCAAGATGGACTCCATAGCTCATGTATAGGATTTTTTCTCAGTTAACAACATTTTTGAATTATCTTCTTGATTCTTCATTTATTTGAGTCCACATGCTATAACCAAAACAAACTATGATTTTGTCCTCCCCATTTGATTGTTATTAATTCAAGATGATATTTCGGGGTTTTTGACTTCCAAGGGTAGTGGCCTCCTTATGGGTCGAGGGTAGAGCCCTCTCTTTTTTTGTTGTAAATTCTAAGTGCATTTCGCTCAATTTCCATTGATTCCCTACTATGCCAATGAATCAATCCTCACTCCACAATAAATACGTTAATGGCGATGGAAACAATCAATATCCCGTTAGCACAATGAAATACATTGAATTTCTCCTTTGCTTTCAATCCCTTGCTTCTGCTTTTCAAAATGAGTCAATAAAGTAAAAATGGGATTTTATAGGCAACTTGTTGTGGACCCGACGATATTTTGGCAATATATTGAAATTTTGAAAAAATCACAATTTTTTTGGCGATATTGGCGAGCTGAGAGAATCACGATGTTGGTGATATATCGTCGACATTTGCAACACTATTATGGATTGCTAAAAAAAATATTTAAAAGTACAGAGCATAGAACTGTTGCATAGATCTTTAGGACTAGGATCCAACTCCACTTGAACTAGGCCAACTTTTCTCCTAGTTCCTTTTTGTTTTTTAGACAGTGGACCAATATCTATTGACTTGTCCTTATCTGCTGTGTATTTTTGTTATTATTGTTAATGTTTAAGCCATTATTATAGATTTTTGCATTTCATTAGATAACAATAGCATAATCCAAGATCACTGAGAAATACACAATCACAAGAGACACAACATTTATTCTGGGAAACCCTCTAGGGGAAGAAAACCCAGCAAAGCTTCCTTAATATAGATAGCCAATACAATGCCAAGAGATCTCTTAAGCTAATACAGAAAGTCCTCTCCCAGATATGTGCCACTCTCTCTCTCCTTCTTCTCCAGCAGCAGATCCGAAACTTGTCTATCAATGAGCAAGTGTTTTGTGTGTCTAAGTGAGGCACTGGCCTCTTTATTTATACAAGTTTGGCACGTGTGAAGTGTCTCTTCACTGGCAGGGCCGACTTCTCAAATTGGGTGGGTAAACCCACCTTTATTATATTTCTGGGCCTGTTTAATATCTGCTGGGGCCGACTTCTTATTCTGCCTATTAAAATTGTCTTTTGACCAATCCGCAAAAGGGGATTTGGTCCTATTACAATAACCAACATGATCAATCCACAATGGGGATTGATCCTATGAATAATATATCAAATAATAATTAGAATACTCTTTGCAGTTACATTATTTCAACACTCCCCCTTAACAAGAAGGGTATTCTTCAGCAGCATCATGCGAGAGAGAGAGGACAACATCATCAACAACATCAAGTGGGTGAGAGGACAACATCATCAATATCATCTTGGAACACTGACTGGCGTATCTATAAATCATCGGAAGTTTTCTTGATCGGCAACATCGTCATTCTCAAGGAATGCCATCATCATCTGCATCAATATGTATTAGTATAAGAACTGATACATCATCATCATCACAACACAAGGCTGGCTCATCATAATACAAGACTGGCTTTATGTCTCAACTGTCAAGATGGAAGCTCAGTACTTGTCTCATCTCAATGTCTTGCTTTATGTCACAACACTCAGGCTGGAAGCAAGATACTAGACTGACTTTACGTCACAGCTATCAAGCTTGTAGCATAGTACTAGTCTCATCTCATCGTCTTGCTTTACGTCACAACACTCAAGCTGGAAGCAAGATACTCGTCCTGCTTTACGTCACAACCATCCGGTCAGAAGCAGGATACTAGACTGGCTTTACATCACATCTATCCAGCCGGAAGCTCAGTGCTAGTCTCGTCATATCATCTTGCTTTACGTCTGACAACTAGGTCAGAAGCAAGGAACACATCTCATCTTGCTTTACGTTTGACGACTAGATTAGAAGCAAGGAACACATCTCATCTTTCTTTACGTCTGACGACTAGGTCAGAAGCAAGGAACACATCTCATCTTGCTTTATGTCTGACAACTAGGTCAGAAGCAAGGAACACATCTCATCTTGCTTTACGTCTGACAACTGGGTCAGAAGCAAGGTACATGTTTTGCTTTACGTCACAACCACAAGGTCGGAAGCAGGGAATATCTCATCACAGCAACTACTCCCCCTTTTGAGGAAGGTCCTTTTGGACTATGCCAAGCTTATCTCGGAAGTACTCAAACTTCACACGAGATAGGGGCTTGGTCATCACGTCAGCAACCTGATCATCCGAGCTAATGTACTGGAGCTTTAAGGCTCCTCTCTTTACCATGTCACGGATGTAATGATAACGGATCTCTATGTGCTTCGACCTGTCGTGGAATACATGATTCTCTGTCATTTTTATGTAGCTTTGGTTGTCACATAGAATCAAGGTTGCTCTCATCTCTAAGTCAAATAGGTAGGTCAACAACTTTCGAAGCCATATAGCTTCGCAGCTGGCGGAACATGCAACAATATATTCTGCTTCCGCTGTGCCGAGAGCAATACTAGATTGCTTCCTACTTTGCCACGAGATCATAGCTGATCCCAAACTGAAACAACATCCTAAAGTGCTTTTCCTGTCAGAAACACTTCCTGCCCAATCTGCATCAATATATCCACTCAATGTGAAATCATGATTTCCATCATAGCTGAGATCATAATCTATTGTACCTTTAAGGTACCTCATCACATGTTTTGCAGCCACTAGGTGAACACGTCTAGGTTCTACCAGAAACTGACTCAAGGTGTTCACGGCAAAACAAATGTCTGGTTTGGTGTTCGTTAGGTACATCAACGATCCAATAATCTGTCTATACAGTGTGGCATCAATCAATTCTGACGAAGTATCGACCAACAACTTCAGCTTTGCTTCCATGGGTGTATTCATGGGCTTGCATTCCAACATGTCGAATCTCTTCAAGATTTCGATTGTGTACTTCCCTTGGTTAAGGAAGATCTCTTAGGACTCTGCCATACCTCAAGACCTAAGAAATAATGCATTAGGCCAAGGTCTTTCATTTCAAATTCCGAGGCAAGTCTCTTTTTACATTCAGCGATGAGCTTTTCTTCTCCAGTTAAGAATAAGTCATCCACATATAGCAGTA
>ML796863.1:178169-197061 GCA_009831015.1 Picea engelmannii
AGCATGTGAATAAAATATCACTATATCAAATAGTTGATTGCTCAAAGACACTATGCGACTTGTCAAGCTTGAGTATGGGAGGGTTGACGAGGTGTCCTATTGGGTAGATCTTTCCCTAGGTCAAGGAAAGTTTCCAAGAGATCCCTCTCTAAGCCATGTAAAGTGGGTGAGGTGGTTGGGGTCAAGACTCAATGGACATAGGGCTCATGACATACAAGAGGTCGTAGTGTCTCATTCATGGGTGCCTTTGTAGAGGGTGTGTGGTACCTTCGTCCGCAATGCACTTTTTCCAAGCCCATTATTTGCCATTCTTTTATTCTTTCATAATTTTAAGGAAAAGTTGAAGGCCACTGCCCTGGCGTGGTGTCCAGATAATGGCAATGTCACCCACAAACACCTGGTGGAAATGAGAAGGCTGGCTTGTGATGAGACCCCCTTTCTCTCAACCATGCAACTGAGACCCATTACCTTGGTTTGGTGACTAGATGATGGTAATGTCATGCCACTAGATATTCATGGACGTGATAGATCGGCTTGTCATGAGACCTCCTATCCTTCAACTAACATTTTAAGCATTTTAAATCATATGTCATGTTGGGTCCCCCTTTACTCAAAGATAAGCGTTTCACTGCTTTCTTGGGTGATCCCTGGGCAACACATCTAGAAGGTTCATACATAGGCTTTTATTTTTTACCCAACATCAATCCCTCTAGGCCTTCAATGCCTTCTTTCCATAGAATGAGGGACAACTCCTTGGGTCAATACACCCTAAAATCCCAAGAGATAAGGAAACGGGGGGGACTAGTATGGAAAGTGGTAAGTATGGTCGGGAACGGTACGATGGCTCTTCAAGGGAGTTCCTAGTAGCAAACCCATCCCCAAGGAAGACCACTTACTAGGGCACAATGTCAAACACCAAGGTGAAGCAGGGCAAAAGACATAATGTCCAGGCATATATCATGAAATCTAGAGCAATCTAAGATACAACATACTCAAATGGCTTAAATATTGAAATGATGCTCACCATAATACTGACTTGTACCTCATGGAGCAAGGTCCATTGCCTTCCGGAAGCCAGCTGATGTGGTGGATGCCAACTAGAAATCTGCGACCATCTGTGGTGGTGAGGGGGTCTCCATTTGTGCAAAAGGATACTGTTGGTCATGTAGTCTCTCGGCATTCCATATCTACAACCTGAGGGCCTCGAGACATAATCTCCTTAGTTATCCACAAAATGGGGATAACAGAGCTCATGAGGCAAATGGGCTACGATGGGCAAGGGCTAGGCAAGGAAGGCTAAGGGATTATGATTGCCATTGTAGATCAACAGAGCCCCAAGCATGAAGGCCTAGGATTTAGTGGATAAGGGGCAACACAAGATCAACTCAAACCACTTTCGTCAAGGCAAGAGGAATTGGAAAAGAGGCCATTCCCATGGACGAAAAGGCAGTTGGAAAAGGAGTGTGCAAAAAGCTACTCAATTTTGTTTATAGAACTTGGAAGAGGGCAACAAATATATGATTCTGCCATCCAAATTCACTCCAACTCTTGGGGAACCAAGCAACCAAGCTAGCAAGCATCACCACAAATGTAAAAGGTATGACAATTTGTTTCTGTTGCAAGAAAATGGGTCATAATGCTAGCTATTGTTGGCATTCTAGAAGGCCAAGCAGACCATGCAAGATCTATTGCTAGTACTGCGGATTAATTGGACATTGAGAGGCCAAATGTTGGAGGCTTCACCTAAAACTCCACCCCCAGAATTGAACAACCAAGAATAATGTTTGGAGAGTCAAGGTCAAGGGTAAAGAGGAGTTGCTTGCACTTGCAGCCTAAGGAGTAACAGTTGTCCAACGACCTATTGCAACAACAAATGTCATCTCTAGCCATGAGATGGACAACATGGTTATGTGAAAGGCAAACCCTACTCAGTTCTTATCTTCCATCGTACAATGGAGGCACCCTTTTTTGGAGACTTTGCCGGAGTCTACTTGATCAGAGAAGAAGAAGATTGAAGGGACTTGAAGCTTTTGGGGACCAAAGCCTGCAAATGGGGAGGTGTGATCTGAAATGGATCCTATCCAAACTTCGTAATAATCACTTTATTGCTTTCCCTTCTGTAAATTTTGTAAACATGTCCTTTTTTAGATTTTATTGTCTTTTTGGAAAAAAATTGGAAGTGGAAATGAACCATTGTAATGGTTGGCCTTCCAAAGGTAGCTCATTAAAATAATGAGGGTTGTAGTGAGGACAAGAGCAAGGGAGATACAAGCAAAAAACAAAACTTTTAACATGCATAGACTCATTGTCTCGCGTATACATAGAGGGTTTCTAGAACCATGATTTCTAGCTCATGACAAGTTTATAAATTTCTTGAACTTCGAATGCGTTACCACATGAACTCCAATCTTGCATTTCAAGACACTTGACCTTTGACATTATGGGGATTAACACTCTTGAATTTTGTTTTTACAATTGTGGCATTTAAGCCAAACATTCTCTTGCCCCTTCTCTTTAGCTAAACTTTGTTCATTCAGTTTCTCTTAGGAAATAATCATACAACACACGTTGCGAAGCTTTTGAAATCACGATTCCAACATTTCAAATATCACATCAATATGAGGTTATATGAGGGAGATATACTCAATATACCATCAATAGGTCATAAAAAACAAGACATGCACATAGAAAAAAAAACCACTTAGCCCTTTTACATCATATGATCACTTGTGGCTCCTTTCACTACTTTGAGGGTGGAATGAAATTAAATTTTCTCTAAACTTCAGAACTTTGCCAAAAGAATTTCAAGGCATTCATGCCATTCTTCTTCCTCATGTTCACAAAGTTGGCTTGATGTGCTCACATCTTTGTTTGTACTTAGCGGATCCAAATCCATCAACAACCATTTTAGATATGAAGATGCTGATTTCAAATATACCTTTCTTATTCATCATCGTGGTCTAGATAAGATAAGATAAGTTTATTAATGTCCAATAAATGACCAAAAGTAGGTCAATGAGACTCCTCAGTACATAAGTGGCTACATAGTGGGAATGTTAAGGTGATCTATAAATTGTCATGGATACTTGAAATGTTCTGAAATCTTAGATTATGCAATTTATTTTCTTATATCCTAGATTAACTATTACTAGCTTAGTGTTTGAATTTACGAAATAACTGAAATCGAAAATGAAAGAACAAGTAAATAAACACACCATCCACACCATTGAACACAAGATGTACCTTGGGAAACTCGATATAGGAGAAAACCCAACTAGAAGGTGAGGCCTATGCTCTACTCTCTTTTCTTCAGTTATGAAAATGCAAATACAAAGAAAGGGGCCCTCACTATGGATTATCTATGACACCGTGACTTGAATTGCTACTACATGATCTACTTCCTCCTTTGTTATGCTTTCAAATCCCACTCCTAGATGCTCTGCTCAACTATGGAACAAGTACAATGCTAAGTAATGGAACCCTTTCTCTTGCTAGCATCTCAATATTTAACATAGCCTGATAGTCATCTAGGGTTAGGGTTTTTGCATCCTCAACCCTCCATTAGCAATAAGGTTTTGGACCTTTTAGAATCTTCTTGAAAGTTCACTTGCGGCTAGCCCCACATGTGTGAGTAATGGGGTTGACGTGGCATCCACTCGTACCATGGTGGTCAACTTGTGGGAGACATAACTTTTACATATGATCTCCAATTGAGGTGATCTTTGCATCGTTGGAAAGATCTCTATGTGGTGAACAACGTCAAGGGGCTGCAAGCATGCTTGCAACGTTTTGACCCCAAAAAATGTTGTTTAATGCCTCAAAATGCCTTAGGAAGGTTTTGGACCCCAAATTTCCAAATTGGGATCTGTCACTAAAATGGTTCTTGCAAGTCAATTCCTCCAATTTTTCAATCCAAAAAAGTACCAAGATAGATGACAAATTTTATAATGATCCAATTTGGATCATACCTCCCCATCTTGGGAGGCTTTTGGTCCCCAAAAGCTTTTACTTAATGAGGTGAGGAAATTTTTCCTCCACCTTCTCCTTGGAGCATCATTGTTCCTTGCTTGGAAGTTTTCCTTTCAACCCAATTTGCCAAAGGTCATGTTGTTCTTGTCTAATAGTTGTGGACTTCTTTTGCAAAACTGTATCTTCTACCAACTTTGCCTGAGATTTTGGTGCCAAGTCCTCTATGGTAGGTAGGACTTGCTCCTTAGTTTCCTTACCCAACATAGAAGGCTCATAGAGTTTCAGATTCTCCACATTCACTATTGAGTAAATGCGCATGTATGGGGGTAGACTAAGTCTGTAGGCATTATTGCCCACCTTCTCCAATACCTCAAAAGGACCATACCTCAGAGCCTTTATCTTCTTACTAGGATCTTTTAGTCTTCCTTGTTTGGATGTAACTAAACTCTATCTCCCACTTTGAATGATTTCTCAGTTTTGTGTCGATCATGTCGGGCCTTGTACTTTTCTTGTGATTTTTTCAATGTCTCTTGTACTTGCAAATCAATTTACCTAATTTTTTCAACAAATTTCTCTTCAACTCGATTTGCCCATTTGTTTGTGGATGGAATGCTGCAGATCTCTTCAACTTAGTGTCCATCTTCTTCCAAAGTGTAGTCCAAAAGGCACTAAGAAATCTTGTATCCTTGTCTGAGATGATGTTCCTTGGTAATCCAAAGTGCACCCAAACTTGTTCAAAGAACATGTTTGTTGTTTCTTGTCCTTTGATGGTCTTTTTACAAGGCACAAGAATGCATATCTTGTTGAACTTATCAACTACCACAAAAAGATAGTCATGTCCCTTCCTACTTGTTGGCAAACCACCCACAAAATCCATGGAAATGCTTTCCCAAGGTTGAGCGGGTACAGGTAAGGGATGGTATAGACCTTGCTTTTTATTACTGGGCTTGTTGGTACAATAAAGTATGCATCCTCTACTATATCGATTTACATTTCCTTGCATTCTGGGCCAATACACATACCTCTGTAACTTGGCAACTGTTTTCCCAACACAAAAGTGTCTTGCAACCTTGGAGGTGTGCGCCTCTCCAATAAGTTGCAATCTTTCACCTTAGGAACACAGAGCTTGTCTAGCTTGTCGAGCAACCCATTCCAGAGATGATAATCAACCTTATCGTCACCTTCTGCATGAATTTGGCCTTGTAGCTTTTGAAATACCTCTTTAAAGTCTTCATCTTCTCTGTATGCCTCTTTGTATGCATCATGGTTGAAAGAGTCCATGTGCATAAGAGTTCTCAAAGCTTTAATCTTGGATGTGGGTGGCCTTGAAAGCATGTCCGCTAACTTATTAGTTCTACCCTTCTTATACTTGATGACTAGATGGAATTGTTGCAAAAACCCTATCCACTTGTAATGTCTAGTTTGCTAAAACTTACTTTGGGCCCGCAAATACTACAATGGATGGTGACAAGTGTGGATAATGGTTTCCTTGCCCATCATATAGTGCTTTCACTTCTTAACAACTTGAACTAGGGAATAGAGTTCTTTATCATATGTAGGGTAGTTTAAAACTCCCCCATGAAACATATCGGTATGATAGCATACCAACTTACCTCCTTGCATAAAAAATGCTCCCATAACATACCCACTTGCACCTATCTCCACTTCTAAAGGCTTTTGCATGTTAGGCAATGCGAGAACTGGTGCTTGACTAATCTTCGTTTTAGCTCGTCGAAAGCTTTTTTCCGATTCTTTCCCCATTGGAAACTCTTACCGCTGGTTGTTATGGTGTGGAGTGGTGCAGCTGTCGCTGAAAAGGATTCTATGAACTTCCGTAGGTACTGTGCTGACCAAACAAAGCTTTTAACTTCAGTGACATTAGTAGGAATTGGCCACTTCATGATGGCCTCCATCTTTGTGGTATCTATCTTAAGTTCCTCTCCACCGATCACATATCCAAAATACACCAACGACTACTGAGCAAACTCACATTTCTCGAGGTTAGCTCGCAACTGATGCTTTTTCAGCGTCTCTAACACCTGTATGAGATGTCTTTCTCCCAGGTAGAGCGATAAACTAATATGTCATCCACATACACTATTACAAATGAATCTAAATAGGGATGCAATACATCATTCATCAACCGCATAAATGTAGCTGGTGCATTACATAAATGATAAACCAAAAGTCATGACCAACCATTCATACAAACCTTGCCTTGTCTTGAAGGCAGTTTTCCACGTTTCTTCTTCTTCAATGTGTACGTGGTGGTATCTTGATTTGAGATCCAACTTGGTGAAGTACTTGACATGCTGCAACTAATCTAACAAATCATCAATCCTAGGCAGAGGGTATTGGTTCTTGATGTGATCTTGTTCAAAGCTCTATAGTCGATACACATTTTCCAGGTCCCATCCTTCTTAGGTACTATGATGATAAGTGACCTACAAGGTGAAGTGCCTGGTCAAATTACTCCCTATTCCAGCAGCTGTTGCAACTGTTTCTTCACTTCGTTTGCTTCCAAAACATACTATCTATACAACCCGTTATTTGGTAATGGGGAATCAGACAACAATTGTATCTCATGCTCCACTTCCCTCCTAGGTCGCAGCCCTTTAGGCTCCTAGAACACTTGAATGCTTGCAACAACTTCTCCAACTATTGTTTCGACTCATTGGTACATCCCTCCAGGGATTCCTTTACTCTTACAAATTTCTTACCTTGTTGATTCTCTCTTAAGAAAAGCAAAACATACTTCATAGTAGAACTAATCAACTTTTTGGCTTGGTTAGCACTTACTAGAGAGATCTTTGACTTGCCTTTGTGTGCGTTGATGGTGTAATATTTCCTAACCTTGATTAGGCGGTATTGGTTTGCTATTTGCATAAAGATGTAATTCCTCATATAATGCAGGGGCTTCCAAATACTACACCACACACGTCAAGGGGTACTAACTCAACTTCATAAATAAAATTTGCACTTATAGCAAACTTGATCTTACATTGTTTAGTGACTTTGATCTCTGCATCCTTATTCACCCATCCCAATGGATAGGGGCTCAGATGATCATGAACCTCCAACCCAAGTTCGTCGATTAGATCATTTGCTATGAGGTTGGCCTGTGAGCTGGAATCGAATAGAGCATCTACCTTGGTCTTTTTGATCTGGATCTTAATATGGAAGAGTTTTGTCATTTCTTTCTCATCCTTGTGATGAAGGCTACTCAGATTCACCTCCTTCTGTACTGAAGTGCAAACAATCTTCTTTTTCTTTTCTTCACTCGGCCTCAGATGGTAGGAGAAATGGGTCCATTCCATGAATGACCTATTTCACTCTCGTTCTTGGGTCTTCTCATACAATACATCTCGTCCGAGCAGGTCTCTGGGCTCGGGGTCGAGGGTTCTTCATGTCTCGGCATAGATCTCACTCTCTATGACTTTACTCTATAACATTTTATTTTCATTCTGCTTTCTGCATCTTGCCTTCATAGGAGATCTTTCGGTACTCCTGCTTTGTAATGACATCATTGTACTCAACAATCCCTATGACCTACTTATCTTATCTACCTTGTTGCCCAAATCCTTGCCTAACAGACTCTTCTTCTTGGCATCCTTCTTATACTTCTTTCGATTCAACTTTGGATGTAGCTTCCAACCCTTGTTTTCGGTGTGACCATCAATATTGCAATGGTTGTTTGGATCCTTGCACTGATGTGCAGTGGCTTCCATCTTCTTGTCTTTTCCTTGGAAGGGTCTTGGTGGCTTTCTGTTTAGAACCACTTGGCTGTCCTTTCTTATGGCATAAAGTGGAAGGGTATATACAATGGACCTCAACCTCTTAGCCAACCGGGCCTTGGATGGGATCCCCGAATAGATCACGAACTAAGCAAAAACCCTTAGCTTATAAGAGAGCCAAATAGACCACACACTGTGAATTCGATGCACCCATCCCTGTTCTACATTAGTGGATACCCATCTTGCATTGAGAACAGAGGATAGTAGGTGCCTCTTATGAAGAACTGAAAACAAATGCCGGGAATCATACTGCAGAAGTAGGCGAGCAAAACTTCAACCCCAATCTCTTCAAAAAGGCCTAGGCATCCCAATATTCATCTTAAAAAGTTCAGTGTTTGGAATAAGACTCCTTAGCTCCATATTAGAGAGAGGGTCTGGGGCAAGCAACCCATATTGTTTAGCAAGAGAATGCCGATCCTTCCAGCTACGAGAAAAGAGCCACAAATCTCTCCAAAATAAGATGCCTTTTGTGCTCAACCTATGAGCCTGAAAATGAGGCATCTCTGCAACACAAGACCTCTGGATATGCCAGAATGGACTGACTAGCTAGATCTCACCCTTCTGCTGCCCTCGGAATGCCAACAGACCAAACTTGAGACAACCTTCCATGCTGACCAAATACTCTGGAAAATAAGAAAGCCGGGGATGTGAAACAAGTGGGGGGGAAGCGATAATATTACATAATCCAAAAACCACCCAAAGTTCGAACTGGACCAATGTGTTGAGCAGTCATCAATTGAGGCCAAAACAGAATCTGCCAGGGAGCAGAACCCTCCAAACACCTCAGCACTCACTTGGCCACTAGGATACTGCCATGAGTTGCAACATGTATTAGACGAAGAGCCCCCTTGTCTTTGGGCATAGCACAAACATCCCAAGGCACCAATGAAAGACCCTTCCAACCACCATACTTAGACCACAAGTAGGTCCACTGAATATGCTCTAACCGCCGAAACTGAGTCCTGCTGGGGAACCAACAAGAAGCATGATAAACATGAGAAGCTTGGAGAATGCACCCAACAACAGTTAGCTTCTGGGCAAAGTGATTTCTGTTTCTTGCTTGTAGTCTGAACCAATTTCTTGAACTTGGCTGTTGCTTCTTCAACAGAGAGAACCCCACCGCTTGGGAAAGCCATGAAAGTAGACGGATCAGATCAGCTTGGATCTGAAACACTAGCTAGAGAGCGCTTGAATAACATTAGAACTGTTAGGAATTAATAATTCATACTCATTTAACCTACCTTTTATATCTGCCCTTTTGGCTAGCGTGTCACCTTCTATATCTGTTTTGTTGATCGTGAAAGACCATGGACTATGATACCCATGTGTTTGATGTTTTACAGCTTTAGCCACATTTTACTGCTATATTTAAATTCTTTTTGAACATTGTAACAGCTATAATTTTATGAAGGGCTTTATTATGGAATGCTTTTACAAGTATAGTAGTTACATGGTGCTTGCAGAGAAGAAAATGTTTTCCGGTTCACCTGTCTGAATATTTATCCTGTTATGAACATAAATATACATATAAAATAGATATTAATAACATAATAAATTAAATGATAATTAATAAATAATAATTATTAATAATCAAAGGACATGTCTCGAAAGACATGACTATTGGTTATGGGCACCCCTGCGTGGGTATATAAGCGAGCCCTCATTCTCAATTGTAATCATCTTATTATTCATTCTTATATATATATATATATATTTGTCTATTATTCTTTGTGAATTCTATCTCTCACGGGGTTGGTGTAACATATCCACAATTTAATGACATGCTATTTTTACATAGTTTGCAAGGTTGTAAAGAAATTTTAGTCTCAACTGTTGATTATGTCGTAGTTTTGCTTCAGTGTGTGTTTAATTGCTTCTATTTACTGATTGCTAGAGGATTATCTAATTTCTCAAGTGTTAATGGTTCAGCCACAGTCAAGGAGTGGAGTGAATAACTTCGGAGGTCTTGGGGCATCCATTATAGATTCTCTAGACACATTGTACATAATGGGATTAGATGAGCAGTTTCAAAAAGCGAAAGGGTAAGTTTTGGGATCTGGTCTATATAATCCCAAGTTTGAAGCACCTTGCTCTTCAGTTTGTTGCTTGTAAGTCTTTTAGAGCACAGTGCTATATTTGGGTTTCTTGAAAAATATTTGATGATTTTTTTCGCTAATTGCAGATGGGTTACCAACTCTCTAGACTTCAACAAGGATGTTGTTGCAAGTGTTTTTGAGACTACGATAAGGTTTACCTAAAATGCTATGCTTCATTAGCTTTTTGCTTGCATTTTATTCAAATCTTTCTTATAGAAAAGGATGAAGCATGTGAGAATTCACATTGTGTTGTGATTCATGAAGCTTTGAAATTGGTTGCAGTACCAATCTATAGATGATAAGTGATTTAGATAGAGATGTGATGATGAAGGGTTTGTTGAGTTTGGAATGGTAAAGGGTAGACGTTGCAAGATATTACTATTAGCAATGGCACGCTCCAGTCCTTGATATACAGCAATTACATCGCCAATCAATGGTGCACTAACAAGTGCTTGGATATTGTTTCAGTTAACCTGGGTCTGTCTCTAAGGAGCTCTAATATTTCTTTGCTCTTTTTGAATTGCAGAGTTGTAGGAGGGCTTCTCAGTGCATATGACCTGGCAGGAGACAGTATCTTTCTGGAAAGAGCAAAACAGATTGCAGATAGGTTGCTGCCTGCTTGGAATACACCATCAGGAATACCTTACAATGCAATTAATTTGGCTCATGGAAATGCACATAATCCTGGCTGGACAGGGGTACTTACGTTAAAAAACGCTTGAAAATTTTGTTCTTTCCTTTTTTTTTTCCAAGAAAATACTTCTTATATTAACATAGCAAATATGTACAAAACAAAAAAGAAATAAAGTATGTACAATCCATAGTCACAAGCCTCTATGGGTAGACTCACAAGTCACCAAGTTTATGTGACTCTCCACCCTAGACAGGTCTCTTTGACCCAGACCTGGCAGGTCTGACCTGGAGCCAGGTTGACCTACCAAAAGTGTGAAAACCCCGTTAAATCTGGCGAGTTTAGCAGGAACCTCTCAGTCAATATAAAACTACTGATTCATAAGATTTTGGATTTGATTCTTTCGAGTCTTGACTTGACATCAATGTTATCAGAATCGAAAACTGGACCGGACCGGTCGACCCCAAAAATTCGAAACCGGACCGGAAAAATACCAGAAAAAAATTGCCAAAAAATCGGTCGACCAAAAACTACATAATCAAAACTTGAAAAAAACATAGATATTCATGTGCATCAATACAGATCCAAACCATTTATACACAAATATGCAAAGATTCTCATTTATATAGCGAGTAAGAGTGCATAATACATATAACCAAAATAGCATCGAGTGCAATACATATCTGAAGTTTTGAACACAAATACATCAATAAAGAGGCTCTAAAAGCCCTCTAGAGTCCAACAATAAGCATAGTATACTGTTTGGTACTAGAATTTAGATACTACTATACTAATCATCGGATTCCTCATCATCCTCAACATGGATAGATTGGGACCCTACATGGGGATTATGGATTCCGCTTGATTCCCTTGGCCCTGAAGGTATTTGTACCTCTAGTTGTGGAAGTGGGTTCAAGTCCAAGCCCCCTCAACCAGGACACAAAAAATTTGAAATCCGCCTTCTCTAGTGCATCGTATGTGTTCCGTACGGAATCGGCCGGTTGAACATTTTTGGCTGGTTTCTGTACGGAACCGGCCAAAAATGATTTAGTGTGGCCGGTCTGACTGTTTTGGGGCTGGAGACTGGTCCGACCGGCTGGTTTTGCTGAACCAGGCTGGTTCTGATAACACTGCTTGACATTGGACAGTTTAATGTTCATTTTGGTTCATGGATCATATTTGCATGCCATCGTCCATGACAATTTTGAATCTTGATGCATGAATGATGATGTGATGATTGATCATATTCATATGATATACTTGGTTATATTTGGATACGCTATTTTTACATTGTATTCAGTGTATTACCTCATCTGTAACTATAATCTAATTATTTTCCTTGAAAATCTATAATGTCAGGTTCTAAGAAAAGAAGAAACAGAGCTGTCACTGCCTTTTTAGTGTTCCTTCTTTACCCGCTGTGTTATATTGATGACACGCTTGACTCTTTACTATGTTAATGATGATTGATGTAATAATATGATGCATCATTGTAATTCATTTTGATTTGGAATTGATGATTTTACAATGAGAAATACAATGCTTCTCCTATTTTGAATGCTAATTTCAAATTGTTAAATTGCCAATTAAATCATGATTTAATTGTATAAATGTGTCATTAATTATGGACGAAAAAGCTCTATTATTTTTTTTCTATTTTTAATATGTTTAATATGTGGGTAGGGTCCCCTATCTTGGGTACTTTGATGTCCCCAAAAATTTTGAGGGTCTTTCGAGACATCCCCACATCCCTGAAACTTGGTGGAATGTTGATTTTTTCAAACTTCAAACATTTTCTCTCTAATGTACTTAAACTCTTGATTATTTCTTGTCTTCCCTGTTTCTGCTCAGTAACTTAGTTTGCCAAACTTCCATGTGGGAAGCATAAGTCTGTTCCAAACAATGTGTGTTTCCATCAATATTTAGATGAAACATGGTTTTCCTAGTAGCATACCTAATTATTATCATTTTATATTTACAGGGGGCAAGCATACTGGCAGACTCTGGAACAGAGCAAGTGGAATTCATTGCCCTTTCCCAAAGAACCGGAGATCCTAAGTACCAGGAAAAGGTGTTCATTCTAGTACTATTTATCCATTTTTCTTGTATTTTATTTTGTTGACAGGGAGCCCTTGAATATTAGAGATGAAATTCAAAGCTTATTTTATAACAGAAATAGGGCTATGTGGGGAATAGTATCATGAGCACATATGGCTATTCTAGGTTGGTCTATATTTGTAATATGGTTATTTTATAATTTTAATGAAGTCAAACAACTTTAATATGTGACATATTTACAAAGATTTCTAAGCTAAAGCTGCAAAAGCAACTGATAGTTTTGCATAGCTGTAAATATTGGGACATTTAATGTATACTGAGTCCCTTGGATCTTTTATGAGTTGGAATAAAAAGTTTCAAGGTGCTTAGCTGATGCTTGCGATAAAGGATTTGACATCTAAACTGGAACTCACTGAAAAATCTACTAAGAATCATCTTTGACAGGTCCAGCACTTTCTATGATAGACATATTGTAAGTTATTTATTTCAAGTGTTTTCTGCCTAATATTGGTACATTTAATGTATACTTATTACTGAGTCCCTTGGATCTTTTATGAGTTGGAATGAAAAGTTTTAAGGTGCTTAGCTGATGCTTGCACTAAAGGATTTGACATCTAAACTGCAACCCACTGAAAAATCTACCAAGAGTCATCTTTGACAAGGTCCAGCACTTTCTGTGATAGACATATTTTGAGTTAATTATCTCAAGTATTTTCTGCCTAATAGGCTGTTGTTTGCAAGCAGCATTGCAACTGAAGAATTTGGGTACAGAGTGCTCTATTTGGTGCTTTCTCTGTTTGAGGAAGATGACCAATTCTTAGATAGTGTCCATTCTTGATAGAATGGGAACTTTCTCTGGAGTAATCTGATGTATTTTCAGTCTCATCATCTGCTTTTGGCTACTACTGGACATTGATATAATATTTCCTTCGTGAAGGGGTCTCAAATAGTTTAACAACACCTTTAGAATATTTTTCCCCAAGTCTAAAGAATTGACTTTATTTTTTGAGTGAAGCACTGAAAAAGAAATGCATGCAAACATCTCTTTGCATCAAAGGTTTGCACAGTTACTATATGTCCTATAGTTCACATATTCATGTGGCACATGTTTCTGTGACTAGATTCATAAATATGACAGCTCATGCAAATAAACAACAGAGTTATGCCCATTGTCTGAATAGTTAGCAGTTCTACTTGCATTTATATCAGACTAAGATACTCCTAAAGTGTTCATCTGTGGCACCGAGGCACTTTGTATCTGAAGAAAATTATTGTTTTAGTGAGAAGCAATGATCAGAAATTCATTTTTGTTGGTGCAGGTTGAAAATGTAATAAAGAAGCTGCAGGAAACTTTCCCAGATGATGGATTACTTCCAATATATATAAACCCTAATTCTGGGCAAGCGGAAACTTACTCCAAGATTACTTTTGGTGCTATGGGTGACAGGTATGTATTTTAATGTTGGTCAGAGTTTTTATTTATGCTACTATGCTACTAGTTCTTCATCAGGAAGAATCTGGTCCTTTGGGAGAAGAAAAACATCTTTAACTTTCTGAGTTAGAAGTGTGTTTTGTGTGCTTTCAGTGATAGCTCATTCATGTAGGTCTGAACTAAACCTCAAATTATACTGATTCCGGCAGAGTGGACTATTTGTTAAACATCAGTGTCATTAAGAGTTATTAGAGACTGAATTACTGATGAGCATCCTAGTTAGTTGAAACTTGATTCTTATCCTCCTTGTAAATGTTAAAGAGTTCTCTTTGTCCTGTAGCAAGTTATGTGTTGCAGTACACATCATACAGTAGGATATTATTTTATCTTTTGTGTGTCCATGTGGATTTCAACTCTAAATCCATGGATCTCTAATTCTCATCACGTTTTGTCTTTTTTGGATTCGTAAATCTCGTGTAGGAATTAGATTAGTGTCCTAGATGATAGATAGCTTTGTAAGGTGTCCCTGAACCATTAAATGTCCTTTCTTTGTAAAGGATACCCCTTATTGTACATTCAACTTCAGTCATGAAATGCTAAGCTTTGTTCTTTTGGATCAAGTCCTTTCTATTATTTGTGGATATCTTTTTTCTGTCCGTCATTTTGCTCCGATCTAGGTTGTATTATTTGGTTGGCTACATACAGGTCTAGAGCTGTGTAGTCAGGGTGTGTGCATCTGTTCCTGGGGTGCATTCACCCTCTCCCTTGGTGCATTGACCCACACCAAGTGCAGGTTTGGGCATCTCTATCCTGCACCTGGGTGGGGGACAATGCACCCATCCATTTGGGGGCATTGTAATTTGTAATGTACACATCCTATGTTACAATGCACCCATCCATTTGGGGACAATGCACACATCCTATGTTACCAGAAATGAAAAATACAAAAGGAAATGAGAAATAGGTTCAGTGTGGAAAACAAAAATTCTCAGATTTTGCGATAAGAAACATTTTAGGGTTTTAAAGTTTTTTTTAAATATATATGCCAAAAGAAAAATTCAACTATCAATAGTCATCATAAAAAAAGCGCATGCCATTCAAATTTGTACATGTACGTACACAAAGATGTTAGACCATTTGGAAGACTTGGGTCTTAGGGGGTAATTAGTGTTAAGTTATAAAGTTGGAGACATAATAAAGGTGTTTAAGGTATAGAGTTGGAGACATAATAAAGGTGTTTAAGTTATAGAGTTGGAGACATAATAAACTGTAATGTCAAGACAAGTTAATGATATATTAAGACAAGGTTTTAATCAAGTAATTATCATTTAATAAGACATGGACTGTTCCTTATGGGAAAAATAAAACATGGCTTTCTCTTCCGTATGTATTAGTATACACCAGATGAACTAAATGAATGAAATACATTGCTGATTCTTCCATCTGCACATGTTAAATATTTCTAATAGTGGTATCAGAGCAATGACCACTTGATTAAGGAGGCATCAGATAATTGTGCCGAGACAAAGTTTGATACAAAGTTTGAAGTGCAATATTCTACATGTAGAAGACGCCCGAGAATTAAAGTGGCTATAAAAAGAACCAAAGGCATGTTATGCGTATGCGAGTTAAAGAAGGCATCATGCTATTTATCAGTGATATGTTTATAGATTTTGAATTAATTAAAGGTAAATAATTTTATAAACCGCTTCTAAGTTCAAAAACATAGAAAAAATTAAACTATCTTTAAACAAGGTCAAAAGTATATTGTATGAAGACATTGAAACAAAATGAGATAATATCTAAACAATAGGCAACGGTTTGCACTTCCTGACATAATAAAGCATAATAAAGCATATATAGGGTTTGCCGGTTCCTGACATAATAAAGCATATGCTAGCCTACTCTTCAAAGATTAGTGCTTATCTATCTTAAAGCAAATAAAGCATCTCCCATTGCCTGGCAATCTGTGCAGGTGTAGAACAATGGCTCCCAAGATATCTAACCTTCAAAACAGGGATTTTGGCATTCCATGCTAACACTAAACTTCTTCTAGCTCTAATCTTGATTTATAAGACACCATACCATTCCTCCTTTTCCGGCATTTCATAAACCAATTTCTTTTGCAAAGCAAGCAATCGTACAAAATTTTTGCAGAATATGGCCTTTTTGAACTTGGCTTTCTTTAATCTAAGTATTGAGAAGAATATTCACTTGTGAAAAACCTAGTTGTTTCTAACTACTATATACCATAAGTATGCTTTCTAGATCCACTGTAGGACCTAGATGTCAGTTAGGATTTTCTCTTTAACCGCTTGCTATCCCGCCGAGAAAGAAGTTAAAAAATATTGGAAAGTTGTTGTCATTCACAAAGAATAGAAACGGTAAAGTATTTCACAACCCATAGGTCTCGTGAGTTGTGAAGAATCTTAGTTTCTATTTAATTTTAAATTTCTTTGTCTATCAGCATTTAATCAAAATACAAAATGCCTTTCCAGTACATACAATAAGTTTACATATGTAGTTCTATGTATGGGCATTATTAACTGACAAACATCTTATAATATGTGATAAAAAGGTTAACATCACACAAAAAGCTTGATCTCTTCATATATCTGTGACACGAATGAAGAAAGGTATTGCCTTTTTTGTGCAAAATTAATAAATTTCAATAGAGTTACCAGAAACAAAAAGATGGACATGGTAAGAGCAGTTTAACCCAGTGGCTAGATAACCTTCCATTGGTTTATGCAGTCAACTTCTGTATTTTTGGGTGGAATGCTTTCAATAACCTTTATTATTGTGCAATAATTCACAGTATTTAGTATTTACAAGCATTTGATTACCAAAAAGTGGGCTGCATGTAAGCAGGCTGCCACTAGCTGAAGCATGTGAAAATTAACTAGTCATAAGTACTAAGACATTTGGCATATCATAACACAAAGCAAAACACCACCTGTCATGAGAATACAAAATATCAAAGCCCAAAAACATTAAAACACCATCCTGTCTTATGAATTTGTCTTGGTGTAATGGTTTTTTTTGGAAGTTTCTTTGAGAAACATGCTCCAAGGTCAGAGGCTGCTCCTTAAAACATGGAATTCCTTTGGCTTAGGTGCCAGGTCTGATGAGGATCTATTCGGCTGGGATTTGCCCCAGCCCTCATCCCTTTTTAACATCCCATTTGGGTGGGCAGATCACTGCAAGAATGGAACCTTGGTGGACGGCTTACTACGACAGGTCATAAGCACTAGGACAGTTGGCATATCATAACACAAAGCAAAACACCACCTGTCATGAGAACAAAAAATATCAAAGGCCAAAAACATTAAAGCACCATCCTGTCTTATGAATTCATCTTGATTTAATGGGTTTTTTGGAAATTTCTTTGAGAAACATGCTCCAAGGTCAGAGGCTGCTCCTCAAAACATGGAATTCCTTTGGCTTAGGTGCCAGGTCTGATGAGGATCTATTCAGCTGGGATTTTCCCCGGCCTCATCCCTTTTTAACATCCCATTTGGGTGGGCAGATCACTGCAAGAATGGAACCTTGGTGGACGGCTTAATATTCCATCAACCTCAGTAGCAAACCAAGTTCCTGTTGGCAAGCTCAAAGCTAACTTAAAATGTTTAACATTTATGAGGAGATCAAAATGTATTCAAACATGATAAACTGGAGACTGCAAGAAACTCCCTATAAAATTTTCTTTGGATTGTGTTGGCAACTGTGAGAGTCATTTTTGGTTTGTTTTAGAAACTTATTCTATAGGCTTTTGATTGGCCAAAAGGCAGAATAGTTCAATTCCTTTTGCTATTTAAAAATTTTTCTTTTCAAAAAGGGACGAGCTGATCAACTCAACTGTGCTATTTATATGACCTTATTGTATTATTATGCCCAAGCAGATTCTGTAGCTTTGGCTTTATGCCGATTATGTTTCTAGAATGCTTTCAAGATTCAATCCCCATACTCTGGGTTCATGATACCTCATCTTTGGCTTACCTCAGATTCTGATTCAAGTTAAAAGATGGATATTTTGGATTAATTCATTCACAGCAATCTTAACTATTGTCCTACTTTCTGCATGGCAGCTTTTATGAGTACTTGCTGAAGGTATGGATACAAGGTAACAAAACAGATGGTGTGAAGCACTACAGGTAGAAATCTTGTCTGTGTATATACTTATCAACAGAAGAGAGGAGATTCTGATTAATTTTTGATCACTTGAAAAGGATATTTACTAATATATCCTGCTAGAAACTTAGGAAGCATCTATTCAATTTTCTAATTTTAGACTTTACTTTAGAATGCTCTCAACATAAGTTAACCAAAATTTGGCAGAGAGATGTGGGAAAGGTCCATGCAAGGATTAATGAAATTGATTAGGAAGTCAAGTCCGTCTTCATACACTTATATTACAGAGCGGTCTGGTAGTGCCTTGATAGACAAGGTGAGATTACATTGACCCTCTTTTGTGCATGTTATGCATCAAGTGAATTCGATAACTGAGCTATTGCCCCACACTCAGTTATTTTAAATTACTTGCAGATGGATGAGCTTGCATGCTTTGCTCCTGGCATGCTTGCTCTTGGAGCTTCCACCGATGATACGGATAAAGCAGCAGAGTATCTTTCCCTTGCAAAGGAGGTATGTCATCATAACAAATAATGGTACACTATATTTGTGATCTCTTTATTTGAGGCACACCCTATTATATACGTTTTTTTTTCTTTTGTTGTAGTTCTAGTCAAAATGTTTACAAGTGATGCAATTCCATGTATACATGTACAGGAGACTTGATGCAGCTTTCAAAAACATTTCTATGGAAATAGATGGATGTAGACGGGAATGGGAATCTATTAAATATATGCTCTCAATAATGTATCTGCTCATTGAATGCAACTAAATAATTTTT
>ML796863.1:218160-231657 GCA_009831015.1 Picea engelmannii
CAAGAAAATGTGAAGGGATTCGACAGAGAGAACCTAGATCTCAAAGTTTCCGCCAGATAACCTCACAAATCCCCTTACGTTTCCACTAAAGCAAAAATTCCTTATAGGATTTCCCTAATTATTCTATCACCACTGACCAACTTTGAGTGTATGAAACTTACTCCCAGTAGATCGAGACTAGCTCGCAACTGGAAGGGTCAGGAACCGCATTGAGAGCTGAGGGGAATTGTTTATTTTAAACAAGAAATCAAATGCTGAAATTGAAATGTTTTTTAATTATTAATGTCTTCACTGACCAACCTCTTTTGGAGAAGCTGAGGAGACAGGTTATTTGCCAACTTTGAAAATTGCAGAAATAGAACTAACTAGCAATTAAAGATTACTGTGATTGCAAAAGGAAATCTAAACTAGGTTGTGTTTGTTTTAACTTTAGAGCTGAATGTGAACTTGTTAGAGCACTTAAAACAATGGACAAAATGAAACAAGCCAAGACAAAAGATCTCAAAACATGACACACCCGCCTCGGGGGGAAAAACAAAGTGAGGCCTCCTTTGGCTCACTAATTTTATTATCACGGTTACAATTGCTCTTTGAAGAGTCTTTGAGATCTCTTTAAATGAGAGATAAGGACTCTTATATATGGATCAAAAGGAAAAATGCTTTTTCTTTACAAGTTTTTTGATAAAATGGGTCAATTTGGGCTTCTTGGTTGCTTCAAATCTTCAAGATTTGGACTGGGTATCCCTTTGTCCTTGCACAGACCTGCACAAAACAACCAACAAACAATAACAAAAGAGTGGCCAAACACACTTTAAGAGTGTCTTTGGTTATTAGTATATGAAACTAAAATTTCTATGTAAAAGTCTATGATGAATTAACAAAATCTTTAAGTATAAACTAACTAAACGAAGCCTTTTCTTATTGAAAATCTTTGCTGTCCAAAAACATAAATCAAAACAATAAGAATTTTGCTCAAATTTAACCTTTAAACCCTTGAAATGTGACTACCTTTATCTATGAGAAATTCTCTAAAGATTAAGGAAAAACTTAGCCACTAACAAGCTAGATTTCTGAAATAGCGTTAAGATCTATCTACTTGCCTTTAAAACATAGAAAGTGATTTAAATTTTCAGCCTTGAACTTTACTTTGTATATACTTTGCATCAAGTAACCAAAACATAAATTTAAAGAGTGAGAAAGAGAGGAAATGAGTCACTTTGATCTTCTTCGAAACTTGGGCAAATGGAGTCTTGTTGATGGGTCAAAGAGGGACTATGTCTTTCTTGGATCTTGAAGACAAGGATAGGTACAAACAAGACCAATCTCCTCTCCAAGTATGAGAACCTGCAACACTTATAAATTTCTTGCCAACAAAGGATTAGTAGAACGGTGCTATCTACATAGAACACTTCATAAAAACATACACATTAAGCAAAATGAATATGTATTATAAAATTTTCAGATGTACATAAGCAATAAGACTATCAAGCAAGCAAACTTTTCTAATCTTATCTAACTTGGAGATAGCTCCACTAGAATGGCCACTTACTAACAATTGAAAGAAAGAAAAACGAAATTGCAAATATACCTCATAAATTAGCACATTGACATAGATGCTCCACACATGAAATTGACACAAGATTGTAGCCTTCAAAGCCTTTTATTCCAATTCACAATGATAGTACAAATTACAATGCAATAGCAATCCTTAGCCCAGCTCTAACTGGCTTTCACAATGGGAGGATGCTTCTTTATATAGCAAGAGATGAAAGATTGGGGAATGAGGAGGGCGCACCACTTGGTAAAGAGGGGTGCACCACTTGGAAGAGTGAGATGTGCCAAGTGTGTAGACTTGGCTGCCACTTATCCCACAAGCCTTCACAACTCGCCACATGAAAGGATTAAGTGGATAGGAGGTCGCCACCTCTCAAAGGTAGGTGGGTTCATATGTGGGTGCGCCACCTCTCTCAAGGAGGGCACACTTCCTCTTGGCCCACACTCAATAACGCAACCATATATCACTCAATCAATCCAAAATGTATCTAAAATACATCTTGTGGCTGCCACATAGTTTTTTGAGGTTTTATTTGTTTTCAACATGTCCCCACATGTTTCCTTGATTTTAGCTTTCGCTGATTTTCTTTGATTTATTTTGACTTTTTTGAGCAAAATTGATTTTTAAGTGATTAAAATCAGTAATTTTGTTCAACCAAGTGGGTACTTAGGTAATATGGGTGCTCTAGGTCCAAAAATGAGCACCCCCAAGACATGAAGTCTCATAGTACCACTTTTTTAATACATCTTTATTTTTTAATTAAAAATTCTCGTTTTGCGGAAAATTTTTAATTTACTGAAAAAATTAAAAAATCCTAAGGGAGACTTAGCACATTTCCACAAGACTCTAGGAGTATATTTAACATGGTAATATACATTAGACACTAGGCTTAGATCCATGCTAAGGCCTAACCATGGGTATATACTCCAGCTCTGGAGGGATTGAGTGAAAAAACTCATAAATTATAAATTGTCTGAACGACAAAATATAATAAATAAGTAAAAAAACACTCTAGAGTACAACTCATTCTTATGACTAAGGTGGCTAAGACCTTTTACAAATTCATCATGCAACATCTCTTATTACAAATTTTTATGGAAATGTGAAAAAGTTGGTCTTTATTGACCAACTGAACTTTTGAACTCCGAATTTTGAACAAGAATGTTCAATCTTTGGCGGCTCACTGGAAGTTCATCCTAGTGCAACTTTGGTGGATAACAGGTTGAAAGGAAGATCACACCACTAGCAAACACACCTACAATATTCATCAATGGCCTGCCTTTCACATTTTTCCAACCATTAGATACAATTGATACCCAATGTCAATTCCAATCATTTGTAAATTTTCTTAGAGCACCTTGGATTTTGGCTCTTTTCCTGTCAAGTCCCAAGGTTCCAGCTTTGTCATACTCGGGGCTCATGTATCCTTGAGGGGCACCATTGATGACTTGTAGCACTTCATGCCAATATGGTGAGCGAAGAACATTGAATGGTATACCACATGCATAGAGAAACCTAAAAAATTTGCATCCACATCATCTCTACAACCTTCGTCAAGGAAATATGATAGTGTTTTACGCCCTGAAGACGAAGGCGAGAATGCACTAGCATGGTGGGATGCAAATCGACCAATGAACATTCTTTGTGCACTCTCACATTCAACCTTTGGTCTTTTGGATTTGTTTTGTGTTTCCTCCTCTCCCCTTTAGTATTTGAGTCTGTCTTTAGGTGGCACACTCACACAAGTTTTGACTCCTATACTCTTACCTTCATCCTAGTACATAGTCCCACACATATGCTTTCTCACCCGGGTATAGGAACCTATGTATTTTGTATGACAATGGTGACATGTAAATTTTGTGGTTCCACCCCCTTTACCTCCCCCAATCCTTGTGACATACTTCCACAGAGGTGTGTAATTCCTTCCTCCTCTCCTTGGTCTGTGTTGTCCACTTCTATTTCTTCGTCACTATCATGGTTATTTCGACGTGAAGTTCCCATCACCACCATCAAAATAAAAAATGGAACCAAAATGACATACCACATTGACATCATCATCATGATTGTTGAACCTTGATGATAACTTGCTACCTGCAATAGAATGATGGAGGAGAAATGGGAAAGAGTAGGAGAAGAAAACATTCAAATATTCAACATAGCATAATATACTAGTTTACAACAAATGGATTTTATTTATTTTTAAACAAKAAACAAGAACGGGCTTAAGAGCCTTCCTCTTTATCTCTCCAATGGTGGTTGAATATGATTATGGTAGCCTTCAATCTCCCTTCTAAGCTCTCACAAATGGAAGTCTTCAATCTTTCTTCCAAGCTCTCCAATCTCCCTATGGAAGCCTTCAATATTCCTTCCAAGTTCTCCAATCCCACCCAAACTCTCAAATCTCCCTTCATTCTCCTTCAATCTTCCCTCAATCCCATGAATAACTAGCAAGAACCCTCTCAAAACCCTCCTAACAAAGATGAGTGAAATGAGAAATAGAATGAGAGAAAAATGGAGTGGGTTAATGTTTTATTCTCTTAGAAACCCTAGACATACCTTTTCCTCTCTTATGGAAGCTTGTCTTGGTTCCCACTCACTCCCAAAACAAAAAACAAATACCCTCTCTTGCCTCACACACGCGGATTGAAGGGGAATCCTTAGGGAGCATTTTTTTAATTGAGGGAGCGCTCAGGGAGTGAAAGCTCCCTGGGTAGGGATCATAAAGATCCTTGGGCAAGGAGCGAAACGCTCCCTGGGCAGGGAGCGCGATTCCTAAACGCTCCCTTAGGGAGCGCTCTTCGGGAGCAGGGGCGTGGGCGGGGGGGGTGCTCCCTTGCAGCGTAGGGAAAGACAATTAAAGGTGGGGGTATCCATAGGATAAAAGAACACTTAGCATGTTAAAAGAGCCAAGTAGAAGGTTGCAAAAATGTCTTTGCTGAATTGAACTTGGAGATGCAAAATCTTCTTGCATCCTACCAAACAGAGAAAGTTAGGGCCAAGAAGGTTTAAAAAGATGTGGGGAAAAGTCAAGTTGATGATCATTTTACTATTCCTAGTTTTGAAGAATCCTCTAGTTTTCCTGTTGGATTTAGAGTGGGACATAGAGATGAAGTTGAAAATGTTTCTTCCGTTGGCCCTAGTGCATCGAGTTTGAAGAGAGCATGCAAAGGACTTGATGCTTTCATTGTACCCCACACCACCCCTGGTTCTCAACCCACCATTGATGCTAAATGGAAGAAGATAGAGGAGGCTGCTTGGGAATGCATTGCTAGATGGTGGTATGATGTAGCCATTCAATGTTACTAATTCTGCATATTATCAGCCTATGATAGATGCTATAGCTGCATGTGGTCCCGTTTCGAAGCCCCGGGTTTTCACGATATCAGGGGGCCACTTTTACAAAATGAGGTCCAAAGTATAAATGAATACCTCATAGAGTTCAAGGAATCATGGACTAAAACAGGGTGCACAATCATGTTTGATGGCTGGACTGATGGAAGATCCCGCACCATTCTCAATTTTTTAATTCCTTGCCCAAAAGGAATCATGTTTCTTAAATCTGTGGATGCAATTGATTTGGTGAAGGATGCACAATTATTATTTCGTCTTTTAGATGAAGTAGTTGTGGAGGTGGGGTTTTAGGATGTTGTACAGGTGATAACAAACAATGCTTCCAACTGTGTTGCATCGGGGAGGATGTTGGAGGAAAAACACCCCATGATTTCGTGGACTCCATGTGCATCCCATTGTTTGGACCTCATGCTTGGGGATATTGGTAAAATTGAGTGGGTGAAGAAGTGTGTGGAATAAGCAAAATCCATAACCAGGTACATCTACAACCACACATGGGTTTTGAACCTGATGAGGAAAAACACTGGGGGTATAGAGCTTGTTCGGTTAACCATTACACGATTTGCAACAAACTTTCTTTCATTGTAGTCCATTGTTCGGCAAAAAGCCAATTTGTGAAAGATGTTTTCTTGTGATGAATGGTACGCATCTCAGTGGAGCAAAAAGGGTAAAGGGAAACAAGTGGTTAACAAAGTGTTCGAAAAACATTTTTGGAAAAAAGCAGAAGAGATAGTGTTATTCAGTGAGCCTCTGGTGAAAGTGTTGCGAATGGTGGATGGGGATAAACTCGCCATTGGTTTTGTTTATGAGGCCATGGATTAGGCCAAAGAGGCAATCAAGGCAACATATGGGGATAAAAGATGGAAGTATTTTCCTCTATGGAGAATCATTGATGAAAGATGGAACAAACAACTCCATAGACCTTTACTTGGTTATTACTTAAACCCAAGGTATGCAATTTCAATGTTTCTAAGTTCTGTTATTCATTAGAAATGTGCAGTGAAAGATTCAAATTTAAATTTGAATTGATGAATATTTTTGTCTTTTGACCTTGAAGGTACCATTATACAAAAGATTTTGAGGCAGATGGGGAGGTAAAAGAGGGATTGTACAAATGCATTGAGCGCATGATTCTCGATCCCACGAAACAAGATGAGATACATAGCAAGTTCTTGCATTTCCATGAGAGTCTTGGTAGCTTTGGCATGCCTATGGCTATACGAAGCAGAGCAAAGGATCCACTGGGTAAGAAAGTTCAAAGTTTTCAAATTATATTATTGATTGCAAAAATTGAGTCAATGTTTCAACTTTCAAGGTCATTTGTTAAAGCTTCTTTGCCTTCAACTCTTATTGTAGCCTATTGGTGGCAACGGTTTGGTGGTCAATGCCCTGATCTACAAAGATTTGCAATTCAGATATTAAGCCAGATATGTAGTGCTTCTAGGTGTGAATGCAATTGGAGTGTTTTTGAGTGTATACACACCAAGAAGCGGAACCGTTTCGAGCAAAATTAGTTGAATGATATGGTTTTTTCTCATTACAACCTTAGGTTGAGGCGCAACCAATTGATGAACATAACACCTGAATCAAGCAACATAGTCTTGGATGACTTGGATCCCTCATCAGAGTGGGTTGTGGAGAGTCGGACACCAACATTTGACTACAAAGACCTTTCTTGGATGGACTTGGACCCACTTCCACAACCAAAGGTACAAATACCTTCAAGGCCAGGGGAATCAAGCGGAATCCATAATCCCCATGTAGGGTCCCAGTCTATTCATGTTGAGGATGAGGAGGATGTGGATTCTGATGATTAATAGAAGTACAATAGTATGATAGTATCTAGATTCTAGTATCATACAATATACTATGCTTATTTTTGGACTCTATAGGGCATTTAGAGCCTCTTTATTGATGTATTTTTGTTCTGAACTTCAGATATGTATTACACTCGGTGCTATTTTGGTTATATGCACTCTTGCTTGCTATATAAATGAGAATCTTTGTATATTTGTGTATAAATGGCTTGGATTCATATTGATGCACATGAATATATATGTTTTTTTTCAATTTTGAATATTTTATATAGTTTTTGGTTGACTGGTTCTTTTGTCCGTTTTTTTTCGGTCCGGTCCGATTTCGAATTTTTGGGGTCGACTGATCCGGTCCGGTTTTCGGTTCTCATAACTTTGGAAATAACAAGCTAGAAATCCATGCAACTATAGGAGAAGATGCCCTAAGTACCACTGGAAAAAATTCCTCTCCGTTTGGTTGGTGCGTGCCAACCTCAGGGGGGTGTCCCTATGTTTTGTATGCACTATCTTCCTTGTAAATCTGCAAAATAAACCCGAAAATACACACACAAGATGACCTTTGGCTAGCGATCAAGCTACCAAAGGGGCAATTTGTATAATTTATAAATTGAAGCAGTAGAATCCCTGCAACATTAACTTTAAGAAATATGGAAAAAGAGAAAGAAAGCTCAATTAAATGTCTGAATATCACCAAGATAAAAGGCTAAGAGCTTTTAATCAAAACACAAATTCCAACACAATACCAACAATCCTTGAGAGTTTGATACAAGCACCACAAAGTTTTATTCCTGCATTTGCCAAAACGCTGATTGCACCATGGAGACAAGTACAGAAACTGGTATAGTGATGACTCTTGCACAAAGAAATAGAAGCTAGAGAAAAGAATAGAAGAGAGAGAGAATGAGAAAATCTGTTGTTGCTGAAGAAATCCGACCAAAAGCCAATGGAGAGACCCTCATTATATAGAACCTTGAGGGTGCATAGGAGTGGCAAAAATAGGAGGGCGCATGGAAAAGGAGAGTGCGCATGAGTTGAATGGAGAAAGAGAGATGGGGTGGATGCACATGTGTGGGAGGAGAGCATGCGCTTAACGAAGAAAAGGGGTGTGCTATAGATATGAGCATGCACGCGTGTGAGAGAAGGAAAAAGGGTACGCATGGCTTAAAATAGGGATGCATGCGCATGAGAGGAGTTAAGTTAAATGGAAGGGAGAGATGATGCGCATGGGAAGGAGAGATAAGGAGATGTGAGGGAGAGGGAGTGACGTAGGAGAAAGAGTTAAGTGGGAGAGAAGGAAAAATAGTCTTCAGTCAACTCAACCATGCCAACTAACGTGACAAAATATGGACCAACTCATCTCCAATGCATGCATGCGCCTGGATGTCCTCATGCATGTTACATGATTGACTCAAGTAAGCATGCGCCAATGCATGTTGTTGTTTATTTGATCCCGCTGTTGCTATCAGTCTGTGCTTGTTACATTTTATGCTTGGAATGCATTTTTTCCTTAGCCCTCATCAATTTGATCTTTCTTGCTAGAACATCAAAGCGTTCATGTGCTTCCTGTGTGACTTATGACTGTTAGCTACTTGTCAAAATTCTACCATTAGACTGTGTGATGCTCATTGATCTTGAAACTGCTTGGCTGCCACTAGTCTGCTTGTCAACATGCCTTTTGACATGTCATGAAACGCCATCAAACAATTGAGAGCTCATTCTCACAGTGAAATAGTTTTTTTCCTCCTAAAGTTAACTTTAGAAATTGTGAAAATATTTGTATCCTTATTTTCTCTGCTGCTTGATATTTGTTGCTGCAAACACACGATGTTGTCTGCATATTCCTCCTAACCCATGTATCCTTCCTCCCTTGTTGACCCTTTCAAACTACCATTTTTCTTTTGCAGGAAGTCAATCCATTTGTAATTGTGCCATAGTCATTTCTCCAGTTGTCCATCAACCCTTGGAGCCACCATTTGATTTGATGTTCTCCATGGACAAAGTTTCCTGGGTTCTGTCTATTTTTTTTAAATGCTGCATATATTACCAATTAGTACATCATGGAACATCAAATTACATCACACACCGATTTTTCTCTTCTTTCACGTGTGTAACTACGATTATCATATTGTTTCTGATTGTTTTTCATTTAACTTGCTGCCTAACTCCAAATTTTCAATTTATTATTTCCAAAGTTTAACTTAGGGTCCCTTTTAATTTGTTAAAAATGCTTATTAAAATAAAATCAATATTACTTATCTTTTCTTATTCGTCATAGTTTACCATGTGCTCGGGTGTGCTTCTGCGGCTCTATTGTCCTCTACCTTTGATTTTGCTTTCTTGTGGGTCAAACTCCCTTGCCATGTTTCTGTGTTGATGTGCCCACAATGATTTCCTGCTCAAATACCTTGTGCTACAGGGCTTTTACCTTCTAGATGCTCACTCTTTATTGTCGCTCTCATCTCCTAGATTCCAACACTTGAGCTTGATACCATATTAAATACGTGCATAATAGAGATGCAAAAATATGCAGAGTGAGAGAGAAGAGAGAAGAGAGAAAGAGATATTTGACACTATTCCATGTGTGTGAAAGTCAATACATATAGATGTCTCATGAGAGATGTAGGTTATGAAACTACTTAAATGACTATAAAGTGACATGTTGATGTAACTAATGAACTTTTAAGTCACTATACTTTATTAACATATAATGTAACTATAAAGTCACATGTGACTAAGAAAATTTTAAGTCAGCTTTTTATGCCACCACTATCTTAACATAACCTAAAATCCCTTTTCATAACTAAAAGTCATAAGTTATGTAATACATATGATATGACCATTATTAAATATTAACTCTATCTACTTTTGGTTCGAAGTACTTTTGGGTTATGTGATATTCTCTCTTCCCTGCATCTCTTTAAGATTTCTGGATCCTTGATATGTCAAAGCATGTGGGAGTCTTGGAAGTTTGTTGCCCCTTTGGTTAGGTGGAACTTCTTCAGTAGCCTTGTGGTTTGGGATTTGGCTTGATGCCTTATCTGTGTAGTTGGTTTCACAGGGTCAGTGCATTGCTGAGTATCCGAAATTTTAGGCATGCAAGCTAAACAGGAAAATAATTGTTTTGGAGGAATCTCTGGGATTTTGAGACTAGGAATTGGATGGACTGGAGATTGCTAGCTCGTTAAAAGGGCCTTGATGTTGTCTGACAAGCCGGCTATCAAAGATATCACAGGGCTGATTCTACTGAAGAGCTGTACAATTTAAATACTGATATGCAGTGGCCTCTGTGGCGGGATTTTTGGATGGAAATTCGAGAATTAGATTCAATAGAATGACACCAAAAGGATATACTCCCTCCTGAACAAGAAGAATCCTTTGTCTTTTGTATTGAATGCTAGATGAATTTCTTATTATTTGAAGAATCGGTGGATTCGCCGATTCCACAGTGTTTGGTCGCTTTGACTCAGTTATAAACTCCCGGTTTTCACTTGGCTTGTTGTCTACCAGGGCCTGCCATCTAAAGCCGACTTGTCTAAAAGTGGGTTAACGGATGACCTTTGCCTAGTTTGCAGTCAACCAGTGACAGTGAAGCACATCTTATTGGATGGCAAGTTTCTTAGAAGTTGCTGGAAATATGTTTAGGATTGACAATCAGTGTTGTTTCAGGGACAACTTCATTGGTGAGTAGTGTTGCTGGGCAACTCTTGATCCATAATACTTTATCCCTTCACAGGCATTTGGGATTGCCTAAGAATCACTGTATTATTTACCATTTGGAAGCTACGGTGCAAGTATGTTTTTTCTGATGAGGTCCGTTCAATCCAATCTTCTGTCACTCTTAGCTGGAAGAGGTATGTGTGCAATTGTCTGCAAAAGGCTACCTTTTGAGTAAGGATGCCAAAAAATAACCTGCCCTAGCTTATTCTGTTTTATTTTTTCTTTAGTAGCCTTGAGGAAGAGGATATAAATCTCCACTGTATATACCCTTCCACTTTTATTTTTCAGTGTTGTAAATATCTACTTGTGAATATCAGACGTATTTTTCAAAAAAAAGATTTGAACTCTATTTACACTCTTAAACCCTCTTAACTCAGTGAGGTTCCTTGGGATCGGACAAGTCAATATGGCCTTAACTTTATCAGGATCAATACCAATATCTCCTTTCCACAAATGTTTCTACTCGATAATCTTATGCTTTTTGTGCAACATGCTAACTGGCTCTATTTTTCTTGTATATTGGGAGATATTATGAATAAAATATCCTTTGTTTCCTATCAGACTGCAGTGCTTATAGTCCCGATTCCTATATTTATGTGCAAATTCATACATTTTTTGCTGCAATTTTGGTTCCTGGGCTTTCGACCCACTTGACTTATTGGTTAAGATAAATTATTATTAGTTTCAGCATTTGAGTTGCCTAAACTTTTTTATGCTTAACGATTTTCTGTTTTTACTGAGAATGTAACCTACTATTTCATTTTCTTAATGAAGCCCTCGAATATGTGATTGTACTTAACCTTGAAGTCACTCCAAAAGGAATTGTACTGATACATAAAATAATGGAACATAAGTGCATGTGTTTAGCATACCATAAATAATGGTGGTTCATGGAGTCAATAGGCGTTGGATAGGTCATAAGTCCAAAACTGGGACATTGGTCTTCAAGTTGGTGCACGTTTTTGCAATGCATTCTTAACCACAATAATGGTCTGTGTTTGTATTAGCTCTGTATATGTTTGGTGAGAGTTGTTGTGCTCCAGTACAGAGTAAAAATGATATCTTAACTGCAGAATTATTGATAGCAATGTTTGCTAATGTTATGGTATATAAATAATTTATAATTGTGTCTGATTCAGATCTCATCCATACTAGATTCATTCTTCAAAGCCTTCCATGATTTCCTGATGAAACCCACTGTTTAATTGTATTCGATGTGATTTATCTTATAATCTATTGATGAATAAGTTTGACTAAATTGTTATTGATTGGTCTCATTTCTTTGTAGCTTACTTGGACATGCTATAACTTTTATAACTCAACTCGAACAAAGCTGGCTGGAGAAAACTACATTTTCAATGAAGGACAGGTTAGAATTTCTCCTTATTCAATTGAGGCAGAACTAAAATTCACATCCACTTCCTATCGCAAACAAGCAATGACTATTGTATGGGTTGTGTCCATAATTTGTTTTATTTTCTGTTTTTGTTTTTGAATTATTTGTGCCAGGAACATATGTATTGTATTAATATTTATTTGGTCCTGTTCAGAAAAGTTACAGATACTTGAAATAACAACTTACAAAAACTATTTTGTTGCAGGATATGGTGGTTGGCACTTCCTGGAACATTATGAGGCCTGAAACTATTGAGTCACTCATGTACCTTTGGCGGATTACCGGAAATGAAACATATCGGGACTGGGGATGGGATATATTTCAAGCATTTGAAAAACAAGCTCGCATCGATTCTGGCTACGTGGGACTTAGAGATGTACGCTATTAGACTTTCTTGATTTCTTTTCAACTTGTAGATGTATGTCTATATGGTAGTTGGATGATACTTATGTTAGTCCCAAGTTGCTCACTTGCTTGTATTTTGTTTTAAGGGCATTTGGTTGATCAAAGTGCTACTATGATGTCTTATTGTTATTATATGATGGTGTATTTTATGAAGTGGGCCATTAGTTAAGTTGCTAGGTGATTATGAATACCCAGTTAGGAACTCATAATCGGTAGAGTTAATGATTGTTCCCTAACTATCGTATGTGATCTTCTATCTGTACCAAGAGGCCCCTTATCTCTATTTGACTTATCATCAATATTAGAGGCATTTTCACTGTATATTGTGTGCCAGCTTCATCTTTGTTGATCACATGCATATATTACATCATTCTTGCAAACATTGCCGATGTAGAGAATTTTAGCGATGTTTAAGCCTCCCCATTAAATCGGACACCCCCCACCCAACTCTCCCCCCCAAAAATTGCAATTTTTTGAAAAAAATGGCACATCACAAGATATTTTTGAAAACATCTGACTTTTTAGAAAAAATTATTGAGCCTATGCAAAAGGGTCTATAAAGCCCCAAATTTGACTTTTTTTTTTCTCATTTTTATTGTAGTAGTTGGGGATTGAGAGAAACAGAGTTTGTCATCCTCTTCAATCACCTTTTAAGAGGGGTAAATAAGCATTCTAATCACACCAGTTTTACAATGTTTGGTGGAGAATTTATGGTGGAAAAGCACTAATTTTATGGAAACATGTCATTTGGGTTCTTAAGCAAACCTATAGTGCTTCGAGGTGCAAGCACAATTTATGTGTATTTGAAAAGATAAACATAAAGAATTGCAACAGGTTAGTATTAATTTTTTTATAATTTATGACCCTATAATATGTTTGATATGCACTTTGAAGTTCTCATGACGCTCCAACATTTCTTATGACCCTCTTATAGGTTAGAAGATTAACGCCTTAGTGATGTAATCTATGTTTACTACAATCTTTGACTATGGGTGAAGCAGTGTGAGAGACTTAGAAGATCAGCGCCTTGGTGATATAATCTATGTTTACTTCAATCTTTGACTATGGGTGAAACATTGCGAGAAACCTTTTGATTGTTGATGATTGCAACTACGTGAGACATTCTCCAGCTTACAAACCTGTGAGATGTAGATCATTGCAGCTATTTGAGACTTTTTCCAGCTTACTAACCTGAGAGAGCCCCTAAAAAGGGTACGTGGTTCCTATCTGAGACAGAGCTGGAACGTAGAGATGACCTC
>ML796863.1:235474-258159 GCA_009831015.1 Picea engelmannii
ACTTCGGCTATAGGACCTGCTTCTTCTAGAGGATGAGACATTACCTTTTCCCATAAAAAGGGCACAAGGAAACAATAGCTAGCTACTAGATTGATAATTGAAGATGAGTCGCGATGATGAGATACATTTATTATATATTTGATGTGGTTTTGTGTTGTGTATTTAGCTTTGAGTCTTGATTGGACAACTCGTCGGTTATGTTGAGAAGTGTAGCATGGAAGGTCTTCCTCCATGTGGTGGTGTCCTAGCATGGTGGGGGACAATGAAACTAGGCAAGTTGATGGTTAAATCTCCTTCCTAAAGTTTTACTTAGGAAAAAGTACATTTGATGTGTTATATTCTTTTGTTGACTTTATGAGCATCTTTTCTAAGGTTTAAGTGAAAAATAATTTAAGTGATGGTCTTTTAATCTTGACCATTGATCTTCTTAGAGTGTGGAGGGTTAATCCTAGCCCTTGATCTCTTTGGAGATAGGGTTTTTGCTTGCTCATGGAGGTAAAGGAAATCGACTTGGTGCCTGGGCACACTCATGCACTTGAGTGAGAGCGAGTTTCAGCTAGAGGAAGAGATTCACTTGAGGGTTTGTTGGAGGAGAATTGCAGAGAAGACAAAGGAGACATCTAACAAGGAAATCGACTTGCTTTCCTTGGCATTTGCAGAGGCCGAACTTCAGATTTGAGAGGGCGTTGTATAGGGTGACACAGAGGGCTGTACGCACTGCATAGAAGCCCATGACTAGGTACTTCTTGAGTTATTCTGGTTCGTTGGATTGGGAGAGGGCTGTACAAGTGTTAAAGGAGGAAATCACTGGGGTTTCTCTCAGCTATCGATTTTTCTTGTAAGAGATCTCTATATTTTCTGCTGCATAATAAAATCCATAAACAAAAGAACTGGTTTTCCCACATTGGGTTTTTCCAGGTGTTATTTTACCCAAATTTTTTTGGTGTCTCTCATGTGATGTGATTTCTATTATCTTCTTCATTGTTCCTCAGTTTATTTTTGCTGTGCAATTTTAGTTTTGTGAAGAAACCTAGCTGTAACTGATAAGTAACAATTTCATAAATTTTAAATGGGCTAAATAAATTTCTAGGTGATATATTGTTGACGATTTTTGGTTCATCTTGCCGGGTTTTAGTAAATTCACATGGTATCAGAGCATGACTGTTGAAGTAACAACATTAACATGTTGGTTAAAGGAGATCGATTTCATATCTAAGCACATAATCAATGTTGAGATTTGGGTACCTTGGAAAGTGGCCCCCTTGTGTTTATGAGTCTCTAAACACAAAGGGGGAGACTATTACCCTTGTTACTTTACTTTATGATTCTAATTTCACTTTGACTTAGGAGATTTAAGTCAAAAGTGAAATATGTCACTTAAGTCATTAAAGTGACAATTAATTCACTTTTTGGGTGAATTAATAGACATAAAGCAAACTAAGGAAAGTGGGTTTCCTAAGTGAGATTTAGGGATTGAATCTCACCCATTGATTAGAGTTGGCTAGATTGGATCTAGGCCATTGATCTAATAGGGTTTGGCCAAAGGAGGCTAAAGGAGGGAATAGGGCATTTATGAGACTTATTCTTCACTTGAGAGGAGAGGAGAAGAGGAGGAGAAGCTCTTGGCGCAAATCTTGAGGAGGAGAGGGTGCATGAGGTTGAGAGCATAGGAGAAGCCATAGCTTGGGTCTAGTTCAACATGGAGAGCAAGCCATGGAGTATGGGCTTCTTCTTCCTTGTGGGCGCATATATCTAGTAGCGGGCGCAAGTGCTTGTGGAGGCACGCATCTTGAGGAGAAGAGGCGCATCAAGCAAAGGTTGGGCGCTCCTTATGCATGGTTCCATATTGTTGAGGAGAGGAGTTCTTGATAGTAGATGGAGGGCGCATAGCAAGGGAGGATACATTCCATTATTGAGTTATTGCTTGAGTAGGGGCGCATTTGCTTGTGGAGGGGCGCATTCTTGGAGGGAAGGCACATCAAGCAAAGGGAGAGCGCTTACCATTGGTGGGTTTCATCTTGTTGAGAGGAGGTGCACTTCATGGGAGATTGAGGGCGCTTGGCAAGGGAGAAACTATTACCTTGTTGAGTTTTGCATGACGAGGGGGTGCCCTTGAGGAGAGGGGTGCACCATCATCTTGTGGAAGGCTTACTTGAGAGGAGGAGGCTACTACAAGGGCAAGGAAAAGGAAAGCAAGAGTTCAAAGGTCAAGCAAGAGCAAAGGCAAATCAAAGGCTTCAGGAAAAAGACAAAGCCAAGCAAAGGAAGAAAGGTACACCAAGGCAAGGGGCGCCTTACTTCACAAGGCTTGTGGGGAGGTCTTCAAGGAACTCCAAGGCATTCGAGAGTGGTTTCTATTGTACCAGGTTCACTTGTATATGTTTCCTGTGTTGTACATTTTGCTTTGAGGCCTTCTATATATATCTGCTCCAAACTGGTTTTGCCCATGGGGGGGTTTTTCCAGGGTCATGTTGACCAAAAACATGTGTCAATTTCATGCATGCTTAGAAGTGTAGATCAACATTTTAAAGTTAAAAGATCTAGAGGTAGTCTTATTTGTTTTGATGTATATTGCATGTGCTAACATTGAGTAAAGAAAACACTTGCAAGGGCACCTCAAAAGGACACTTAACCATCAAAATATTAAGCTGAAAGTTGGTGACTGTTTGCTGTCCTAAAACATTAGCAAGAGACAGTCACAGAGTTGAAACTTAGAGCCAAACTAAGGTCAAAGACATACCTTAGTTGGAAGCCTCATATGACCTCAGAAAATCTACAATCAGTTGGTAAGGCAACGTTAGGGTTTGGACAAAGATGCTTTCAGAAATGGCCTTGACATTGAGAGTTGAGGATAGACTTCAAGGTGCTCAGAACTTCCCCACCTGGAAAGAGAGGGTTACTAGAATCTCGGATGTCAATGATGTCCTTGAACATGTTCACGAATGCAACTTTGTTGGGAGTGTAGAAGAGGGGTGGAGTGAAGGCTATGAGCATAATCCTTGATGGGGTAAAGGATCACATAATCCCACACCTTTAAGGGAAAACGTCTGCGAAAGACATGTGGACTGCCTTGGGTAGCCTCTATCAGAGTAAGAATGAAAATAGGATTATGGTGCTTCGGGAAAGGATGCGAGGTACCGAGATGGCAAAGGGAGAAGGTGTGGTTCCCTACATCACTCGTCTTACACAGATTAGGGATGAGCTTGTAGTAATTGGTTCAAAGACAGAGGATTCTGAGTTAGTACGTATAGCCCTGAATGGATTTTCAAAGCCATGGAACAAATTTGTGCGTGGAATTGTAGCTCGAGAGAAGCTCCCTGACTGACAATGCTTATGGGATGATTTTGAGTGGGAAGAGATTCTCCTTGGTTAGGCGAGTGGTACATCTACTGTGATGTTCTGTTCCCAAGAGTAGCCCAGCAGGGAGTGACTTAGTAGTCTATCTGTTCCCGTAGACTATAGTTAGGCACAAAGAGGGAACAAGAGGAGAAATAAGGGTGATTTAGTGGCTAAACGATGAATTAAGCCAAAAAGCATAGGAAAAGTCACTTAGGCCAAAGTCAACGGAGAAATAGAATGAAAAGGTGTTGAGGGGGGACTTAATTAATCAATTACCCACCTTAGGAGGAAAAGTGCCTAGCTTAAGTGATGTCAACGGAGGATTAGATCGGGAAAAGTATAAAGGGAGGAATTTGACCTAATTCCTAATTATGTTATGATTTGCTGTGAGATAGTTCCAGAGGAGGAGGAAGTCAACCCGCTTGTTGTTTTGTGGATTTCTGGAGGAAATCACCACCATTGATTGGTTTCGGTGTTGAGAGACACACCCTAGCCTATTAGARATACCATCCAGGTATTTCACTGTGCTATACARCAGGGATGATTTTAAGGATGGAAATTTATTTTAAAATGTAGAAACCTTGGCGAATATTACTAATCCTTSATATGTCAACTATAAATGTTTGGCGATCTTTTTTTTWAAATATTCAAATTTCTAAGTATTTTATATAGTTTTTATAAAATTTTGGCRATTTTTWAGGTAAAATAATTTTTTCCTATAGAATTTGGGCGAATCATTTTTAAAATAGCGAATCTCGTTTTTGGAAAAACCATGGAAAATTAGCCCATGAGCGAAATTTAGCCCCTAAAATCATCCATGCTATACAGGAKATCYAGTTTACAGTGATTGCGTAGCTCAACCAGTGAGGGCGCAAGGGTTAGAGAGAGGGTTTGGTGTAGCCGCACGAGACAAAGGATTATCTTGCAGATTCCTTCCGACCCAGTTGAGAGCTAGCCAGGGCGCATCTTTTGAGCCACCAGTCATCAGTTTCGGACGGTGGAATCTCCCAGAGCGCAGCAAGCAACCAGATAGTGCGCAGCTCTTGAGGAAGTACATTTGAGGTTCCAGGGGGTATTTCGGATCAGATTCGAGGAAACCCTTCCGACCCATTACAGAGGAGATCAGGATGATCATTTCAAGACACATATCATTAGATTCCGCCGGTGGGATCACTAGGGCGCACTCCCACAACCCAGGAGGTGCGCAAACCCCTAGGGGGTGACATCCAAAGCTTCAAAGGTTGGATCTTCAGTCTGACAGTCACCAGGATCGTCCTAGAGGCCAAGGCGCTCACTTTGGGACAATTTTCAGTCCATTCTGACAAGTATAGCCATTAGGGCGAGTTTTCCAGTATTTGGAGCAGTTGCCGTGAGCTTCCAGAACTGTGTTTTGTCGATTTATCCGTGCATGCACAGATCAACCTTCATCTTCCGATCATGGATATTTCATGTTAGTTGCTCTGTATTCTAGTGACTATCCATGAGATCTAACTGATGACTAGTTTATCTGCTTCCAACATATTATTGTATTTCTTGCTTTTTCCTCAGTACATATTAGTGAGATGTGTTGTCCTTTCTTTCGCATGCATCATATATATTGCTAAAACACTAAATGAATGAAACACACATGCGAAAATCACCAAGCATGTTAAAACATTAACTCAAATGCATCGAGAAACCCCCAGAGTATCAGTTCCGAGTGATAAGACAATAGTTCAATAATAGATATCCAGATCAACTGGATCAGGGATATTTTAGTGGTATCGGAGCCTTCTTCCTACCAGCCTGTGAAGAAGTGCTTCTCATGACCCCATGATTAAGGGAACAGGTGAAGAGTACCCAGAGGGTCGAGGACACCGTGGGGATGAGTACATTTAGTACCGCAGAGGTCATAATAGAGATAGGGGAGATAGAAGTCGAAGGGATTACACTCCCTTCCACACTCAGTCAGATACAAAGCCAAAGTTAGAGGACAGAGAGCATATCAGTTCAGACACAGAGGTCGAGATAGAGAGGACTATGGGTGACAGGCGTGAGACACCCGAGGGCAGGGGGAAAGGCCCCGAGACACATGTTGACAGTACGTAGGCCATGTTGAATGACCTAGCTAGAGGACAGAGGGACATGATGAACGCCATACAATAGATGGCTATCAATGCACAAATGCTCCACCATAGCATGAGCATTATAGGTGCCAACGCCGTAGGAGGGTCGAGTGGTTCAGGAGGACACCATGGAGGTGGGGCTAGTGGCTCCAGTGGATCTTAGGGAGGGGCTAGTCCAAACACTTCACTAGTCCGAGCTTAAACATCTTTTGGGAGGATTACCAGACCTTTATACCCACAGTTCCAGGGAGGACAACCATTGGGACAGCCAGGGTAGGCAGGAGGACAGTTGGGTCAGGGACAGGTATTGCCGTAGGATCCATTTAGGGAGTACATGAGAGACTACTTGGCACTAGGATCGGAGTTCCATGCAAACATGAGTTTGATGGACTACTGTTCGATCGGATATTGAAACAAACCCCGAGATGCGTAGAGGTAATGGACAAACTCACAACATGGATTTCATCAAGAAAGTGGGAAAGCTGAACATTCCTACTTTCAACGGATCATCACGATGCTCAGCTCAAGCATCGGTACAGAAGCTTGACACATATTTCAAGCTTAACCCGATGATAGAGTTGGAAGCCATTAGCTTCGCCACCTTGCACTTGGAGGGGGAGGCCCACGAGTGGTGGTACCATGGGCTGGTGACATTGAGTCACAGCCACATTACTTCATATTTGGAGTTCACTGAGAGGTTGATGGAGAGGTTCGACATGAGAGATCAAAAGCTCCACTTCAGGGACCTTACACAATTGAGACAGACTGGATTAGTTGAGGCCTTCATCACAGAGTTCCAGCGGAAGGCAGTGGCCTTATCCGATATATCAGAGCACAAATTGGTGAAGTTGTTCATCGAGGCATTGACAGAGCCATTGAGGGGTTGGGTTAAGGGTTTCAAGCCTCACACCTTACAGGAGGCCATTGTGCGCACGAGAGACATGGGGGACTCAACACTGAAACCCAAAACCTTTACCAAACCCTTTGTACCATAGAGAGACAAGGATAAAAAAAATCCTCAAAGGGAATGGAAGGGTAATCCCAAGTTGGATGATGACACGAGGCAAGAGTTGATGAGGAAGAAGCTTTGCTTCTCTTGCAGAGACGCTTGGGTCCCAGGGCATAGATGCATGGGAAATGGACAAATCCACTACATTGAAGTGGAATTAGGCAGTGAGGAGGAGGGTGAGGATATCGGGGCACAGGCAGACAATGATTCAGAGGATGAGATCACACATGAGCCAGAGAAGCGGTCGAAGAAACCTCAGATACTGACAGGGGCACAACCCAAGGAGGAGACAAAACCTCGTAGAGAGGTGAAAGGGGGAACCATAGAAAGCCTTTCCGAAGTACCTAGGTACAACACTCTCAGGCTCAAGGGCCTTGTACAGAGGCAATGCATGACTGCTTTAGTTGATGGTGGTGCCACCCACAATTTCATAGATGCGTCCTTAGTAGCTAGGAGGGGGTTACACACTGAGGAGTTTGAGGGATTCCACATGGCAGTGGCAGATGGATACACGATGACATGTTTGGACATGATCCTCGACCTAGATGTCAAACTAGGCAACTACACCCTGACAAATACTTTCTATGTAGTTGACCTATGAGATATTGATGCAGTATTGGGGGTACAATGGTTATATTCATTGGGGGAGATTGGGTTCAACTATCAGACGTTGACCATGAGCTTCAAAGACGCCAGTGGATCGAGAGTCGTATTGAGGGGCATGTCTACAGGGGCACCACGAGCGTATCAACAAAAAGGATGGAGCAGATCTTCCATCACGGTGATGTAGCCTATGCAGCAGAGTGTTTGATTACCACGCGGAAGGATTCAAAGGGCAGAGAGCATTACCATCCACAGATCAGGGAGCTTCTGAGTCAATATGAGCCAGTGTTTGGGCCGATACCACCAGGGAGACCACCATACAGGGGATTTGAGCACATGATCGAGTTGGAGGCAGGCTACACCGATGATCTCCACGCCCTATCGTCACCCCGAGAGATTCCAGGGTGATTGAGAAAGCAATCAAATAATTGCTTGCGATGGGGCACATCAGGCCCATCACGAGTCCTTTTGCCTCTTCATTCGTTCTAGTACTGAAAAAGGATGGCACATTGAGGATGTGCATTGATTACAGAGCCCTCAACAAGAAAACGATCAAGAATAGGTACCCCATTCCACGCATAGATGAGTTGATGGACGAGTTACATGGGGCAATTTTCTTCACCAAGATTGATCTGTAGTTAGGATATCACCAGATCAACATTAGGGAGCAAGATATAGAGAAGACGACATTCAAATGCCATTTCAGACATTTTAAGTTCTTGGTCATGCCGTTTGGATTGACCAACGCACCTGCCACTTTACAGTCTTGCATGAACCACATCTTCAGAGGGAAGTTGAGGAAATACCTTTTGGTATTCTTCGATGATATATTGATTTACAACAGGACGTGGGATGAACATCTGGCACATTTGGAGGAGGTCTTGGGCATTATGTAGGCACAATCATTATATGCCAAGGAGTCCAAATGTGAGTTTGGGATGAGAGAACTACTGTACTTGGGGCATATCATCATTGAGCAGGGAGTACAGGTTTATCAAGAGAAGATCAGGGCCATTCTGGATTGGCCAACACCCAAGAACCTAACAGAGCTGAAGGGATTCTTTGGGTTATGCAGTTACTACAGGTGGTTCGTCAAGGGCTTTTCACAGTTGGGAGCACCACTCACAGATTTGACCAAGAAGGGCACCTTTCATTGGACAGAGGAGTCACAACAGACATTTGAGAAAATCAAGGAGGTTATGAGCACATTCCCTATTCTAGCCCTTCTGGATTTCTCTCGGCTGTTTGTCTTAGAGTGCGGCGCATCAGGGGTGGAGTTTGGAGCAATTTTGATGCAGGGAGGCCATCCCATTGTGTTCAAGAGCAGGAAGCTCAACAAGTCGGAGAGACTATACTCTATTTACGACAAGGAAATGCTAGCAATCATGCATGCCTTAACCAAATTCAGGCAGTATCTAGTAGGTAGCAGATTTGTAGTGAAGACTGATCACAACAGTCTCAAGTATTTCCTGGATCAGAAAGACCTCGATGAGAGACACCAAAAGTGGGTCTCAAAGATCCAAGCCTTTGACTTTGACATTGAGTATGTCAAGGGAAAGAGGAACGTCGTAGCAGATGCCTTGTCCAAGAGGCCACCAGGGTGTTCGATGATGGACATTTGCACAAATTGGAAAGCACATTTGTTTGTGGAATACTCCAAAAACAAATTTGCTTGTGAGGTGATGGATGGATAGGTGGTTGATGATAGATACCGAGTACTAGATGATGCCATTTTGTACAAGGACTAGATCTACTTGGTTCTAGAATCTACCTTGAAGGGGAAGATTCTAAAAGTGTGTCATGATTCGCCTGTAGTCGGGCATCAGGGGTACTTCAAAACTTACAGGCAAATTAGGGAGAGTTTCTCATGGAAGGGTCTTAAGGATGATGTACTGAAACACATCCACGAGTGCACGACTTGCCAGTAGAACAAGTCCGAGCAGACACACCTTGCAGGGTTACTTCAACCTCTACCCATTCCACAACAGAAATGGGAGAGCATTTCTATGGACTTCATTACAGGTTTTCCTCGAGTGCAGGGCATGGACTGTATATTTGTGGTGGTCGACAGGCTGACCAAATTTGCACATTTCTTTGCCATACCCACGGACTACAGGGCCATACATGTAGCGGAGTTGTTTTTCAGAGAGGTATTCCGGTTGCACGACTTACCTAGGCAGATAGTCAGTGATAGAGATGGGTGCTTCATCAACTCGTTTTGGCAAGAGCTTTTTCGGTTGGTGGGCATAGAGCTAGCCACGAGTACCAGCTACCACCCACAAACAAATGGACAGACAAAGATTGCCAACAAATGGGTGGAGGGGTATCTGAGAAACTATGTGGGAGGGAAACAACGCACATGGTTGAGATGGTTGCACATGGGTGAGTATTGCTACAACACGATTTACCATATGTCTATCAGGATGTCACCATTTAGAGCATTGTATGGATACGATGCACCCTCTTTTGTGGAGACTGTGTTTGGGGATAACAGGGTCCCGAGGGCCAAAGATTGGGTGGAGGAGAGCCAGAGGATCCTGCGACCAGTGAAGGAAAACTTGCATGCAACTCAAAACCAACAAAAGATCTATGTAGACAGGCAGAGGATAGAGCGCAGTTTCGAGGTAGGGGACTTGGTTTTTCTACAGTTACAACCATACAGACAATCCTCCTTGAAGAGGAGCGGAGCAGAGAAGCTGAAGCCAAAATTTTATGGGCGATACAGAGTCATCAGGAGGATAGGCGAGGTGGCATACGAGCTAGAGCTACTGGAGGGTAGCAAGATTCATAATGTCTTTCACGTTTCTTGCCTAAAAAGGCAGTGGGACAACAAGTCAACATTTCAGAGGAGTTGCCACCCTTGGATGAGGAGGGTCAATTGGAGCTAGTGCTGAAGGAGGTGCTTGAGCAGAGAGAACGCAGATTGAGGAGCAGGGTCATCAGAGAGTGCTTGGTTAGATGGAGGGGACTTCCAGTGGAGGATGCCACATGGGAGGGAGAACATATTTTGCAACACCCATTATTGATGTTGCTTGAGGACAAGCAATCTTGGGAAGGGAGGACTGTGATGTCCCGTTCCCAAGAGTAGGCCCCAATAGGGAGTGACTTAGTAGTTTATTTGTTCCCGTAGACTATAGTCAGGCACACACAAGAAACGAGAGGAGAAATAAGGGTGATTTAGTGGCTAAATGATGAATTAAGCCAAAAAGCATAGGAAAAGTCACTTAAGCCAAATTCAACAGAGAAATAGAATGAAAAGGTGTTGAGGGGGGGATTAATTAATCAATTACTCACCTTAGGAGGAAAAGCGCCTAGCTTAAGTGATGTCAACGGAGAATTAGATTAGTAAGAGTATAAAGGGAGGAGTTCGACCTAATTCCTCATTATGTTATGATTTGATGTGAGATAGTTCCAAAGGAGGAGGAAGTCGACCCCCTTGTTGTTTTGTGCATTTCTAGAGGAAACCACCACCATTGATCGGTTTCGATGTTGAGAGACACACCCTAGCCTATCAAAGATACCATCCAGGTATTTCATCGTGCTATACAAGAGATCCAATTTACAGTGATTGTGCAACTCAGCCAGTGAGAGCACAAGGGTTAGAGAGAGGGTTTGGTGTAGCCGCACGAGACAGAGGATTATCTTGCAGATTCCTTCCGACCCAGTTGAGAGCTAGCCAGGGCTCATCTTTTGAGCCACCAGTCATCCGTTTTTGATGGTGGAATCTCCCAGAGCGCAACAAATAGCCAGATAGTGCGCAACTCTTAAGGAAGTACATTTGGGGTTCCAGGGGGTATTCCATATCAGATCTGAGGAAACCCTTCCAACCCATTACAGAGGAGATCATGACGGTCGTTTTGAGACACATATCGTTAGATTCCGCTGGTGGGATCAATAGGGTGCACTCCCATAGCCCAGGAGGTGCGCAAACCCCCAGGGGGTGACATCTGGAGCGTCAAAGGTCGGATCTTCAGTCCGACAATCACTTGGATCGGCCTAGAGGCCAAGGCGCTCACTTTGGGACAATTTCCAGTCCATTCTGACGAGTATAACCATCAGGGCGAGTTTTCTAGTATATGCAGCAATTGCTATGAGCTTTCGGAACTGCGTTTTGTTGATTTATCTGTGCATGCACAGATCAACCTTCATCTTCTGATCAAGGGTATTTCATGTTAGTTGCTTTGTATTCCAGTGACGATCCATGAGATCTAACTGATGACTAGTTTATCTACTTCCAACATATTATTGTATTTCTTTCTTTTTCCTCATAATACATATTAGTGAGATGTGTTGTCCTTTCTTTCGCATGCATCATATATACTCCTAAAACACTAAATGAATGAAACACACATGCGAAAATCGCCAAGCATGTTAAAACATTAACTCAAACGCATTCAAAAACTCCCAGAGTATCAGTTCCGAGTGATAAGATAGTAGTTCAGCAGTAGATATCCAGATTAGTTGGATCGGGGATATTTCATCTACATTGCCTCAGATTGTGGATGAGGAGGCTTTGGCTCTTACAAGCAAAGGCAAGGCAAAGTCTAAGAAGAAGGGCTCCGAGAGTGGAGCAGGAGGAAAGAAGAAAAACATTGACTTATCTAAAGTCGAGTGTTTCTAGTGTCCCAAGTTTGGACACTTTGCCTCACAGTGTCTGGAAAAGAAAAAGAGTAAGCCACAGATGGCAGCCTCTGCAGGAGTAGAGGATTTTTGCAAAATATTTGAGGAGGATTTCTGCCTTATTGCATTTATGTCTAGCTCAACTGTCACATGTGTTTGGTATGTGGACAATGGAGCTTCTTGTCATATGACTGGGTGCAAGGAGTTCTTCAACAACTTACAGGAGGGAGGTGTGAATCTTCATATTGAGCTGGGAGATGACGCATGCTATAAGGCACAAGGCATAGGCACAGTGTCATTTCAGAGGGAGTCAGGTAAACGACTCTGCTTTGTTGACGTATTGTATGTTCCTAGTGTTACAAAGAACCTCATTTCAGTTTCGACCCTAGAGGACAAAGGGTTTGAGGTCACCTTTCGTGGAGGTAAGGTGTGCATTAGACCAAAGGGGTCTACAACTAAGATGGATAAAGCAATTGGGGTTTGTAGTGAGAAGGTATATAGGTTGCATTTTGAGCCAGCAAAAGCATTAGTCAGTGTTAAGTTTTAATGCTGTTATTAGGTTATTTGCAAATTACATGAGCATTCAATGCATTTCTAAATCAACAACATAAAGAGGATCACTAAAAGAATCACAATCACAAGGTACACAACATTTTATCCTGGGAAACCCTCATGGGGGAGAAAACCCAACAAAACTTCCTCAATAATAGATTGCCAGTACAATGCCAAGAGTAAGACCAAAACACCAAGGATAAATCAAGATTGAGCATGCGCCTCTCTTTTCCTTCCTCCTGCAATTGCAACTGCAACTACCTTCAAGATATGCACACTAGATGAATGAGTGTGAGAGTGAACAAGTGAGGCACAATCCTCACATATAAATACTAGTTGAGGAGGCGTTAGTGTTATGTCTCTTCACTTAGTAGGGCTGACTTCTTCCTGGAGTGGTTAAAACCACTTTTTAAACACTAGGGGCCGACTTTACAAATACCACCATATAAATATGGTTTGACCAATCCACAAAAGGGGATTTGGTCTTATACAAGACCTGACATGATCAATCCACAAAAGGGGATTTGATCTATAAGATAATAACTCAAATATAATTAGAATATTCTTCAAAGTTACAATATTTCAACACTCCCCCTTAACGAGAAGGGTATTCTACTGACATGACCCAATACAACATCATCAAGAGAGGGGGAGGGCATCATCATCATCAACCTCTGGAACACTGATTGACACATCTACAAATTATCGAAAGTTTTTCTCATCATCAATATCATCATCGTTCACATCATGGAGTTGGAGTAACATCATCATCGTCATCATCGTTCACAGCATGGAGTTGAGTAACATCATCATCATCATCAACATGAAGCTGAAACAACAACATCATCAGCACGAGGCCGAGACAACAACATCATCATCACGAGTCCGAGACAACATCATCATCAACACTAGGCTGAGACAACAACATCATCAACATATGACAACAGAATGAGGTAGGTGTATCAACAACAACATTTTGTGGTACTCTGACAGACCGTCCTTATCGGACCTTAGGGATCTGCCCAAGAATCATAAGATTCCCTAGGATATAAAGTCTTAACAAGCTACCACGTGGTACTTTGACAGACCATCCTTACCAGACCTTTGGGATCTGCCCAAGAATCATACGATTCCCTAGGATATAAAATCCTAACAGAGCTACCACTATTGACCACAGTTGGCATATACATGCACAAGTACTCTGACAAACCGTCCTTACCGGACCTTAGAGATCTGTCCAGGGATGATCAATCCCTTAGGATATAAAATCCTAACGGAGTTACCCGCTGTTGTTCAGGATACCATAGTATCATCAACATCATTCTCCCTTTCGAGGGAGGTCCTTTCAGACTACACCAAGCTTGTCTTGAAAGTACTCAAACTTCACACGAGATAGAGGCTTGGTCAACTTCAAGTATTGTCAATGCAAAACCTTCCACCTTTGAGGAAGCAATTAAGCAAAAAGAATGGAAGGAGGCCATGATGGAGGAATACCAATCTATTATGAAAAATGTTGTATGGGAAGTTGTGCCTAGACCTAAAGAGAAGTCTGTAGTCACTTCAAAATGGGTTTATAAGATAAAACATGTTGTAGATGGAAGTATTGACAAATACAAGATGAGATTTGTGGCTAGAGGATTCTCAACAGGAGAGAGAAGATTATGATGAGACGTTTTCTCCGGTTGCCATATATACATCTATTAGAGCCATAATATCTCTAGCAGCATCAATGGGTTGGAGTTTACATCAGATGGATGTAAAGACTACCTTTCTCAATTGAGTGATTGAGGAAGAGGTATATATAGAGAAACCTCAAGGTTTTGAGGTACACCCAAGAGAAACCCATGTATGTAGATTGAAGAAGGCCTTGTATGGACTCAATGAAGCTCTAAGAGCTTGGTATGCACGTATTGATAGATACTTGACAAGACTTGGATTTTCCAACAGTCATGTCGATCCAAATCTCTATTATAAAGTTGTGAACAATGCACCTGTGATTCTACTGTTATATGTTGATGATTTGTTCCTAATAGGTGCATAGCCTCTCATTATTCAGTGTAAGAAGGAGCTAGCCATTGAATTTGATATGAAGGATCCTGGTCTCATGCACTACTACTTGGGATTAGAAGTATGGCAAAAGCATGGTGAAGTCTTCCTAGGACAAGGGAAGTATGTCATAAAGATCCTTTAGAAGTTTGGGATGATGGATTGCCAATCCATGGCAACTCCCATGGTAATAGATTTGAGGAAGTTGAGAGACTCTGATTCTGATGCAGTAGACTCGTCCCTGTATCGGCAATTGATTGGCTCCTTGATGTATTTGGTGAATACTAGGCCGAACATTTGCTTTGCTGTGAACATGTTGAGCCAGTTCCATGTGGAACTTAGACAAGAGCATTGGATAGCTGCAAAGAATATCTTGAGATATCTTTGTGGGACGATAACTTATGGTTTGAGATATACCTCAAACAATGATGTACAACTGCATGGATTTATTGATTCAGATTGGGCAGGGAGTGCAGATGACATAAAGAGTACTTCTGGTATGTGTTTTAGTTTGGGATCTACTATGATATCATGGGTTAGAAGGAAACATAAGTCTGTTGCTCTCAACACTGCAGAAGCATAGTATATTTTAGCTTGTGATGCTTGTGCAAAAGCTGTGTGGCTTCGTAAGTTGGTTTTTGGACTGTTTGATTAGGTGCTGGATTCGTCTGTGATATATTGTGATAACTAGAGCTATGTGATGCTCTCAGAGAACTCGGTGTTCCATGACAGGTCGAAGCACATTGAGATCAAGTACTATTTTTTCCGTGATAAAATCTAGAGGGGAGAAGTGGTTCTCCAATATATCTCCATTGATGAGCAAACTGCATATATTTTGACGAAGCCTTTGTCCAAGATAAAGTTTGCATACTTGAGGGAAAAGCTGGGGCTCGTGGAGATTTCTCCCTTGGTTGAAAGGGAGGAGATGACTTCCTCGATTGGGAGGGACACTGATATGTGGCATCATGGACTGTCAGTGGGCTGCGGATCTGTATCATGCTAATACAACTTAGAGATGGTCATATAACTTAGAGATGATGCTTGCATCGTGCTAGTACAACTCAGATATGATACAAATGGTTGGAGTTGTTGATACAATGGCCTGAGGAGCATCGTGCTAGTACAACTTAAAGGTGGACATACAACTTAGATATGATATATTGACATCATGCTAGTTATGTTCATGCTAGTACAACTTAGAGATGATGCTGGTGAGTTGCATCATGCTAGATATGGCCATGCTTAGATATGATGTATTGACATCATGCTAGATATGTCATGCTAGTACGGCTTAGAGATGACCATACAACTTAGAGATGATGCAGGGGGCTTGTGTCATGCTAGATATGATCATGCGAGTACAACTTAGATATGGAATACAACTTAGATATGATGCATTGACATCATGCTAGTATGGCTTAGAGATGATCATACATCTTAGAGGTGACACAGTGAGGCACTAATCACCATCATGCGAGTACAACTTAGAGGTGGCATACAACTGAGATATGATGCATTGGAATCATGCTAGATATGTCATGCTAGTACGGCTTAGAGATGATGTAGATGATACTCCAAATCACGCCAATACAACTTAGATATGATGCATTCACATCATGCTAGTATGGCTTAGAGGTGATGCAACTGATGACATTGTTGATGCAGGATGATATCAAATGATATGATTGCTGTGGAGATTGTATGTCTCTGGACAGTCGCTGTATGCTATTGTGGTGGATGTGCTCCACTGGTTGTGACTATGGGTCACTAGACAGTAGCTGTGTGCTACTAGGAATTGTGTTCTATTGGATGGCATTGTTCTGACTGCCATGGAGACTACCACTAGTGTTGGAGATGATTGCCAACTAGATGGATAGTGATGTCAGTCCTCGTGATTTGATTTATGTGATCATGAGATAGCCTGTGTCGCTATGATGATGCTACCGGTTGAATGGTCTGTTTGTGCTCAAGACTATTGCCTTTAATACCTCCCTAGATAGGAGGGAGTGTTGATGTTATGATAGGTGTGGGAGGTATTAACCTCCACGTGTAACTTTTGACGAGACTAGAATATTCTGGGAAGTAAGAGAAACCCTAAACAGTTGGTTAAGAACCCAAGAAGACAAGTCGGCTCAAGAGAATAATTTATATTAAGTTATTAGCCTCCAAGAGAAGAAGTCGGCCCAGTTAGGTGACTTGGAGGACTATAAATAGAAGGCACTTGAGCTCACTTGTCACACACAGTCTCACGACTTCATAAGGACTAGTGGTGCGCATGACTAGAGGAGAGTTGCAGCTGCTGCAGTGGTGACTTGGTCTTTGGTTTATGGTTTATACTTTTTGCTTGGTACACTAGATTTGGAAAGAGGTACGCTACCTTAGTTGGCTATTGGTTCTAGTGTTTGCTTCCAGAGTTATTCTGTCTGTCAAGGTTAAGGTGCTCGGGGGTGGCCTTTGTGCCTATGGTTGGGTGACAATATAGTGATATTGTCTATGGTGAAACGAGCACACCTAATATTTTAACACTACAAGCCTCCAAGGACCTCAACACTCCACCTAAGCCTATGCTCCATAGAGTTCACTCCACTTGCATGAACGTTATCACAATCCAAGCATTCCCAAGTCAACTCCATGCCTCCATGCAAGCATTCAAGCCACCCCATGTTGTCTAAGGCTCAATGCCCTCCTTTGGAAATGCCAAACTCACCTCCTCCTCCAATGCAGAGCGTCATCTCTAGCAAGAAATCAATAAACATGTGGTCATCATGAAGAATCTTCGAAATTGTTTGAAGATGTCCAATGCTCCAAGGAAGAATGCCATGCAAGTATCCAACTAAGGTCAAGTAACCAATGAGTGAGCCACCTCCAATGTGCAAATCGATCACGGACCCTCCAAGTGCGAATTGTACCCCATGTACTTCAAATCTCATGAATCACTCCTAAACATGGTGTAAACAATTTGTAGTAACCTCAAAAGCTAACAACCTTAAACTAAGGTTAGGAGCATAAACTACACAAAATCCTAGTAGACAATCCAACACTTGTAGTGTGACCCATACACATTGGTCCTTAGGATCCAAACCATGATCAACCACAAAGCTTTGCAAATAGGTGGAAAGGGAAATCATGTAAGGCTAGTTTCAGGTGCGTCTAAAAGGCTTCCGATATACCCTAGGGTATGTGGAAGACAATTTCATATACAAGTGTTGTTTGATGAAGTACTATTTGAAGGGGTACCAACAAAAGTTACAAGGGTTTCCAACCAGGTGACACGACTTGTATTTTTTGCATGTATTCTTCCTGTGTAAAACTCTGTTTTCCCCCATGATTGTAATTATGCTGAGACTTCATGTAATGTGATTATGAAGTATGTAATTATGCTATTGATTAATAGAAAACAACAGAAAGCTGACTAAGAGGGAAATGCCTTAAGTACTAGCCATGATATCATAAGTGGGAAATGCCTTAAGTACTAGCCATGATATCATAAATGGAATTGGTGAGGTGCACTAATGAAGGGGAATGGGGAAGCTTCAATGAAGAAAATAGGAAGCTTGCTCAACATTCCAACCTGCACCTGAAAACAATAAATACGTCTCCTGCCAGTATGCCTGAACTGTCTAGATCCACATGATCAGTTATGGAGGGCAGGATTGGTGGTTGAAGCAGTTATAACTGTTGACATATCTGATTTCTTGAAGAGGAAAGGGTCAACTGAAAACCTAACGGAAGGCCACCCTTGGATTGCCCCTTCAAATTCAGATCCCTGACTAGAGGTTGCGTTTGACAGTAAGCATGAGAATCCCAAGGATTTGGTGGAAGAAGAGGCCAAAGGTGGAAAAACACCACCCAGACACAGACACATAGGAGAGGAGAGAAAGCAACTAGAGAGAGTAAGAAGGAACACACTCAAGGAATTATAGAGACATGAGGAACTGTGAACGAGTTCTCACAGGAACCATAGAAAACAAAGGAGTTGTGGAATCACAGTTGGATGTAGTGATGAGCAGGAGACTCACATGCGTTGCTCTGATTAATAGAGTTGTTGGGAAGCTTTTCTTGAAGAAAATAGGAATCTTTCCCAAAAGATTAATGGTCACCCTGGAACAGAGAAGACCTAGATCTAGACTAGAGCAATAGAGTGCCGCCTCTTGGTGCTTACTGGAAAGAAACTGACATTGGTAAGGGGAGGTCGTCGAGGGACTGTATAGTAGAGAAGGGACTTGTGTAGAGGAAATCCAGTTGGGAAGGTGCCTGATAAACCCGTGGAGGTCCTGAGCTCAGTGGGAAGAGTGAAACTTTTGGTGTTCTCAGTGGAGTGAAGGAGAGTAACCTTCATGGACCATTTAAATTGGTAGTTAGCTGAATCAATCCCCTTGTGATATCATGGCTTGGCACGAGGGTGGCATGCTGTAGGAAGGTACTCTGCAACATAGTCCAAGGTTGGGAGGAAAGGCTTCCTCTCTCAGTGAGTTGGCTGGTTTTGGCATTTCATTGAACATATAAGTTTTTAACTTGATATGTTTGATGTATGCTCAATGATGCAAATGTGTTGTTTTCTGGTTTAAATGATAAATGTGAATGTATAGAAGGAATGGTTGAATTCCTGAGTAAAATGGAGTATGTATGTTTGCTTTCACTGTTAACATGATAAACCTTTATGAAGCTTAGCAAACTATGCAAGGGTAGGGTGTATCCCTGTGATTTCTGCAAGTCCTTGAAATGGAAGGCTTACGGGACATAAACCTTCACTGGATGTGTAATGTCAATAATGGGTGTAATCTTGTGGGACTGCAAGTCTTTGAATGGAAAGCTTGCAAGACATGAATAAAATCTTCACCCGGAATTGACAGGAGTGCCCTAAAGTCGAGGAGAGTAGCCTTGTGAAATCTCCCTGTCGTAAATGGAAAGCTTGCAGGATATGCAAATCTTCATCCAAGTCTTGAAGAGAAATTGCCTTAGCTAGTTTTGGAACGAAGGTGAGAGTCCAAGGAAGGTTTGATAGAACCTTAGAGATGACCTAGAAGAAAACATGAAATGGCTAAGTCCTAAATCAAATTGTTAATAGGATGCCAAACTGTGTTTTAAATCGTAGAGTCACAACCATTGGATTCAGCGCAACGAGTAGATCCTTATCGTTGGTCGGAGGACGTGGTCGTCGGAGTGGCCAAGTGCAAGGTTGTGCTGGGACTCCGATGGAGGGAACTTCGAGTCAATGATAGTCGTTGATCTATTGGAGGACTAGATGGTGAGATTTGTGATCGTTGATGTCACATATAGGTCTGTTGGAAGGAAGATCGTTGGAGGCCAGGAGAAAGGGGTATGAGATAGGAGTCATAGGAGTCTAAAGACAAGGAAGTCCGAGAATCATGGATCCAACGAATACATCACATAGGATCTCAGTCGTTGATTTACGTAGGACTCGATCCAAGGTAGAAGGCCTATGAATCTTAACTGCCGAACAGTTGTAAACTCCGAATGAGCTTGAACCATCAAACGAGGTGAGTGAGGATCGTTAGATGCAGGGGAGCATACTTTGTCGGAGTGAGCTGGTTGGAGTAGTTCATGGCATCGGGGTGGATACACTCTGAAGGTGAGGGACTCCGAGAGTGAGGGAAGATGGTTGATCGATAAAGGGGGACACATAGACCTTAGCCGTAGGATCATCATGAGTCCCACTTGATAATCTAATGAGTAAACAGAGAGACGATTGATAATGATTGCATAAGTGGAAGAATCGAAGGGATCAGGGCAGTTGGTCTCCGAGTACGAGGACCGTTGGTCTCTGAGTTTGAGGATCGTTGGTCTCTGAGTCTGAAGACCGTTGGATCCATGAGGGCGATCTATCGGGATGGAGTTGTCGGAGAGGATGTCAATCTTGGCAATTGGGTGATTTTGATGGGAAGGAGCCCGAATTGATACATATCGCTGATCTGATGGCGAGAAGTAACTCTAACTATCTGATTGGGGTGTACAAATCCTGTGTCATTGCAACGAGTCTGTAGAGGGATTTCAATGGCATCCTTGGGGATTGAATAGGTAAAGATTTTAGCACGGTAAAATTTGTGGTAAGAGAAGTCTTCACTTAAATAATTGATAAATTGGAAATCAAAGAAAGTGAATCTGAGTACTGGCATAAAGAGAAAGGAGGAGAAAGTTTAACATCCCACCAGCCTAAGAGAGTTAGGGGGTCGGGTGTGTTACATCCCGACTGCAAGTTTAACTATCGAACGACAAATCTTTGTGTTATTTATAGATGCCATAACATGTCTCTAGCCTAAAAAACTTCCACTAATCGAAGGCATGCTGGCTTAGGAAAGAGCTATGATACCACTTGTAATGTTCCTTAATCCTTAGACTTGAAACCAGGTATACATAAATTATAAATGCAAAAAACTAGATACAAGAGACGAATAAAATGAAATATGTGAAAAATACCCTTTATTATGATAATTAGAAGAAAGAAATCAATGTTCACTTGCCTCTCAATGTGGGGTGACCTTTCACTGAGCAAAGCTTCAAATACACCAATACTCGACAAAACATTTCATAGCCTCCTAGTTTTTAAAATAGATTTTCAATAGTGAAACCCTAACTACTTGTGGTTCCATCATTAATGAATATAAACTATTTGCTGTCCTAAAACAACAAAGGACTGTTTTGAAGATTGAAACTTATAGCCAATTTCAAGGTCAAAGACAGACCTTAGTTGGAAGCCTCATAGAACCTTAGTTTTCTACATGGTATCAGAGCCCTTGGTGGCAAGGACTTGCTGATTTTTGGGAGCATACAGTTGGCAGTTTTGGGACAGCTTGTTAGCAGATTTTTGGACAGTTTGTTGGCAGAATTAGTGGACAGCTTGTGGGCAGATTTGTTGGACAGCCTGTAGGACTGTTTTGGACTTGTGTTTTCAACCTCTTTTCACACCTATTTGGATAGGAGTGAGGCTGATTTGGATAGCCTCTTTTCACACTTGTGTGGACAGGAGTGAGGCTGTATTGGACAACCTCTTTTCACACCTGTGTTGATAGGAGTGAGGCAGTACTCTTGTGCAGTTTTAGCATCAGTGTGAACTTTAGTGGATAGTCATGTCAATGTCCCAGATGCGGGCAAAGGATAGGCTAGCCGAAGCTAGCAATTGGTCCCCTTGGAAGACCAGGATCATATTCGTCTTGGAGGATCTTGAACTATGGGATATAGTTCAAGCTCTCATGGTGATTCCTCTTGCACTTGCTCCTTCACCATTGTTGGATGCAGATTTCAGGAAGAAAAACACCAAGGCGGAAAGGACTATTTGTGATGGGGTGAGAGACCACGTCATTCCACATTTGATTGGTAAAGACTATGCATTTGAGATGTGGGAGTCTTTATGCAAGCTTTACTAGAGTCCAAACCAGAACCATAAAATGGTTCTGCAGGACAAGCTCAAGAGCATTCATATGCTCGATTCCGAGTCGGTTACATCTTTCCTTGGTAGATTTACATAGATTCGAGACGAGTTGGCCGCAGTTGGGGAGATTGTGGATCCTGACTTCTTGGTGAGGACAACCTTGAACAACTTTACCAAAACCTTGGGGTTCATTTGTATGAGGCATTGTAGCTCGGGAAGTCATGCCTACTTGGGAGAGACTTTGGGACGACTTCGTATAGGAGGAGCTGAGAGGCAGCTCAGGATCTTCAGGACAACAATGTATTTCAGAGGGTGATGAGGACCTTGCTCTGTGGATTAAGGGCAAGAGGAAGACCAACAGAGGTGCTAGACAGGGTCCCAAGGGAGGGGCCAAACCACAACAGAGTGGCAGTGGGCAAGAGAGAGACATGAGCACATTGAGATGCTTTGCTTGTGGAGAGATGGGTCACTATGCAGGACAGTGTCCGAAGAAGAAGAAGAAGAAGAAGAAGAAGAAGAAGCAGCAGGATGGTATTGCAACAACAACAGAGGAGGATGAGTTAGCTGTTCAGTTTGCGAGGGATTGTGCATTCGTCAGTTGATGCACCATCCAACGTTAGGTGGGGAGACAGAGTTGAGGAGGACCTATTGACTCAGAGTATTGATTCAGAGGGAGCTCAAACTCAGTTTTCGAGGACACCATCTTCAGGGATGATTGGTCCACCTGGGACAACTTCAGTTTCAGAGTTGCCGAGACATAGGGTTGGTGCAGGGGATTCAGAGCATCAGAGATTGATGAGGAGGAGGAGCAGGGCACCACAGAGGCTTGAGCCTCACTTGGCTATGGAGACGAGCATATCAGGTTCAGGTTCCACTTCAGGGGGAAGTCACTTGGTGAGAGGCCAAGTTGAGGATCTTGGTGAGATCCCAAGATCCAGATAGTCTTGGTGAGATGCCAAGAGATGTGACTCTTGGTGAGATGCCAAGAGTAGTGACCGTTGGTGAGATGCCATGAGGTAGA
>ML796864.1:0-11112 GCA_009831015.1 Picea engelmannii
ACTAGATCGCTTTCTGGTGACAGAAGAACTCATGGAAATAGGATCAGAACTGGACAGCCTGATTCTACCAAAAGCAGGTTCGGATCACTGGCCCCTAGCACTGCAAATATCCTTAGGCGAGCCCCCCAAATTCAAGCCCTTCCGCTTTGACAAATTTTGGTTATCCCACCCGGACTTCACAAGACTCGCCAAATCCTGGTGGGAACAAGCGGAAGTCAATCAGGGCTCCTGCATGTACAAATTCCAGCAACGATTAAAGAATTTCAAACAGTACCTCAAGAGCTGGAATAAAAATAGCTTTGGCAACATCCATCAAAGCATACGACACATAGAAAGCAGGTTGGCGGAGATCCAAGAGATCTTTATTTCAGGCTCTAGAACGGCAGAGCTTATGCAGGAAGAGGAGCAGCTACGAGTACAGCTAGAGGAGAGAAAAATGCAGGAGGAAATACTATGGAAGCAAAAGTCCCGAGTGCAGTGGCTTAAAGAAGGAGAAAGAAACACCAAGTTCTTCCACATAACCATGATGCATAGAAGGCACATCAACAGAATTACACACCTAGAGGATGATCAAGGCAACCACATCCGGGAGCATCAGAAAATTGAGGAAGAATTATTACAATACTACCAGGACCTTCTCAAAGAACCCAACATAGACCGAACAGAGGCGATTAGAAGGGTTACTGAACACATACCCGCTCTGGTCACTCCGGAACAGAACTCGGCTCTAACCAGGCCCATTACACAGGAGGAAGTCGACCAAGCTATCAAAGAGATGCCTGCAGGAAAGGCCCCAGGGCCAGACGGATTCACAACGGACTTCTTCCATCACTGTTGGGATTTGATCAGAGAGGATGTCTGGGCAGTAGTGGAGGAATCTCGAACTTCAGGTCTTGTCATGCCCGCGCTCAACGCCACCTTCCTCACGCTTATACCGAAAGAAGAGAGGGTCACCAACCCCAAGCATTTTAGGCCTATTGCCCTATGCAACATCATCTATAAAATCATAACGAAGGTTATCGCGACCAGACTCAAGCCCATCTTGCCTTTCATCATCTCCAAGGAGCAGTCAGGTTATGTAGAAGGACGCCAAATCATGGACAACATCATCTTGGCCCATGAGATCATACACTCCCTCAAGACCTCCAGATTGCCAGGTATGCTCATCAAACTTGACCTTTCAAAATCTTTTGATAGAGTAAGCTGGCATTATATACAGGCCATCCTAACCTCCTTTGGCTTTGACCAAGTATGGGTGAGCTGGATCCTGAACCTCATTTCTTCAACCTTCTTCTCCATCCTTGTCAATGGAGTAGCTTCAGCACCCTTCTCGCCGTCTAGGGGAATCCGTCAAGGGGACCCCCTTTCACCTTTTCTTTTTGTACTTCTAGCGGAAGGGTTGGGCCGTTACATCAAAGCCGCCATCCACGAAGGAACCCTCAAAGGCCTCCCCCTCCACAATGTCCAACCTGCGCCTTCGCACAGTCAATTTTTGGATGATACCCTCCTCTTGAACTCACCCTCTGTCCAGGAAGATACCAAGTTAAACTCCATACTCTCCGACTTCTCTGAAGCCTCGGGCATGATGCTTAATCTAGACAAATCCAAACTGTATTTTTTCAACACTCCAATCCCTATACAGCGGCACCTCTCTAGACTTCTGGGGATACCCAGGAGCTCCCTTCCATCCAACTACCTTGGTGTGCCACTCACAGGCGCTGCGGCCTCCTCAATCTCCTGGGACAGCCTTCTCCTTTCCATTTCCAACAGACTGCGCAATTGGACCTTTCGCCCTTTGAATCTAGCCTCCAGACTTGTTCTCCTCAAGTTTGTCCTGCAAGCATTACCAACCTACCTCTTCACTGCCCTGGCGGCTCCCAAGAAAGTAATCAAAGCAATTCGAACTCTGCAGAGAAACTTTCTCTGGCAAGGTCTGCAACCCAACAAAAAGTGGGCCCTCGTCAACTGGGACAAGCTTTGCATGCCCAAGAGTCAAGGAGGCTTAGGGCTTCGAGACCCTGGGAAACTAAATCAGGTGATGGGGGCCAAGCTATGGTGGCGATGGCTGAAAACTCCTTCAGCTGCTTGGGCTCAATTGTGGCATTGCAAGTATGCACCCCACACCCCGGAAGATCAGTTAATTCGCCACAATACGCGCATACAAGGTTCAAACACTTGGAACACTACCTGGCAGAACCGCGCTCTGGTGCAGAACCACGCCTTCTGGGAGCTGAGGAGTGGAGGAAGCGCGCTTTTCTGGCAAGACTCATGGCAGCAGATGAAAGCACTGGACTCAATGGAAGAATTAAACGATCTCAAGAGGGCGCTCCATCAGAACTCCCCTTTAATGGTCAAGGACCTCTGGATGGACCAAATTCAGCAACAACGCTGGCGTCAATGGAAACTCTCGCATCAGGAGCTCGGAGTCCCTGAAAACATCAACCTCCAGAACTGGCAAACTCAGGCCACCAACCGAAAAATCTTATACAGAGAGGGCTCTGATATTTTGAGATGGGGATACACCCCGAAAGGAACCTTCACCGTCAAGGAAGCCTACTCGCTGCAGGGCAACCAACAGGAACAGAGGAAAAACCACATATGGAGACAAGTTTGGAACCCGGCTCTCTGGCCAAAAATCTCAACGTTCTTATGGCTCGTAGTGCACAACCGAACCCTGACGTGGGATAATCTACAGAAAAAAGGCTTTATTGGACCATCCTGCTGTGTGCTATGTCTGCAACACGAGGAAACCAAAGAGCACCTTTTCAATGGATGCCAATACAGCCAAAAGATTTGGGACTATGGGGCCCAACTAATGCGCAAATCCAGCAGAAGCCGGAGCAGCATCAACGATACGATTGATAACTGGAACGGCATATCCTTCCACAACCCCATCCTAAATCACATCTGGACGATACTGCCAGGTTTCACTCTCTGGAAAATCTGGAAGGAGCGCAACAAGAGAATATTTCATTCTCAATCCTCCTCACCTGAAGCCACCTGGGAGAATGTCAAATCACTAATACAAGAAACAACCAGAAGCAAGCCCTGGTCGGAGGAAGACCAAAAATGCAGACCAGAGGAGCATGGCATTCTTCAGAACTGGCAGCCAGTAACCAGCAACCTATCAACACAGAGCGTCAGCCCAAGGCCACCTGACAGTCCATCAAGTTGGTCTCCCCCTCCTGCACACTTCATCAAGGTGAACTTTGACGGCGCCTCCAAAGGCAATCCCGGACCGGCCGGCTATGGAGCAGTGCTCAGGAACACAGATGGCACAATCATAGGCCTGGAAGTGGGTTTCCTTGGAGAAACGTCCAATAATGTAGCAGAGCTAACAGGGCTCTTAAGAGGTCTCCAAACTGCCCTAAGCAAAGGCTATCAAAGGCTAATACTGGAAGGCGACTCGCAAGTCATTATCAGGCTAGCCACGAGAATTCTGCATGGGTGCAATCCAGGAAAAATCTCACCAAGTTGGAGACTCCATAGCTTGCTAGCGGACTTTAATAATCACCTCCACCCGCATCTCAGCATCATCACCTCACATGTAAAACGCGATGCGAACAAAGTAGCTGACAGATTAGCTATTGAAGCAGTGGAAAAAGGCGAGGAACGCCTTCGCTGGGATGGCCTGAGCCTACCAGCTCCAGAGATTCTCACCTCGTGCCACGCTTTGGCCAGCAGAGACCTCTACCCCCCGGATGGGGTGACAGACAGACCAATCCAGCCACGTGGAGGGGAGTCGGGACGGGGAGTTAATAGACCCACTGGCCCCCGTCAACTCGCCCATTAACGAGCCATGCGCGCACGCTGGAGCATTCAAGGGCCGAGACCCCTCAAGCAAGCGGCGAGTACCAGCATTTATCAGTCGAGTTTAATGGTCGAATTGACGGAGGAGGTTATGGCCTTAGCCACCGTCTCATTGTTCTTCATTCTCGTCATCAGTTGTGGTAGCCGAACTCCCTGGAGCACCTCGGCACACCATTATTCCGATCGACCTTTGCACACTCGAGCTTGCAACATGCCGCGGATCAGAGGCAGGTCGCGACGGGGGGCAGCATGGTATGCTGCGCAGTCGCGCCGGAAACGCAAGGAAACTTTTGAGAGAGCCATTGCACTGGCCACCAGAAGACGCAGACAGAGACAACGGAGGCCTCCACGCGAGTTCGATGAGGAAAAAACTCCGGCAGCCGGCTCGGACACACAGCTGGAGCTCACCCGGTTCGAAGCGTCTGCTAAGTGGCAACAGAGCATGACCTTTGGCCTGGTCGGCCCTTCACAACCGGCAGCAGATCTCCCTGGAGAGGAAAGGCCCTACACACCATGTTATGTGGTGGAGGAACTGCCTCCCGAGCTCACCCAGGCAGCAGAGGTATGCAAAAAGCAGAGCGGAAATGAGGCAGCCCTAGAGGAGCGCGCGGACACCAATTGCCCTGAGCAGCATACTTCAGTGGACTGGGACCTTCTCAGTCTCCTCTTCGAGATACGAAAGCTGCTTGGGGACCAGGTCTTCCGCATGGCACGTCTAGAGCAAAGGATTGATATGTTTTATGCAGCCCATTCGCGAGCCGCACCGAAGAAGCAGTGCCCAACCTGCGCCAGAGTCTACGCCTTCCCTGCTCGATGGAGGCACTCAGCAATGGGCGACGACACACCCCAGGGTTCAGAGGTTATATGATTTGCCATTCCAGACTTTGCTTATGGTATAGCTATTTCAGTTTAAGCGTTAAGCTAGTAAACTACAGTTGTCTCTTAGCTTTAGGCAATAGAGCTAGTTTTCAGACTTTGCCTCCGCGTCCCGGTTTCCTTCGGGCGGGGCGTCGCAGAGACATCATGAATGCATTTTGCTCACTCTGTAAACAGGATAACACGTGGACTGGAGTGCCCAACTGTCCCGGTTTCCTGCTTAGGCGGAACAGCTGGCCTCCCCTGCAATTTTGTTTTTTGCCAATTTTAATATAACAGGATCCACCCCTTTATTTACAAAAAAAAAAAATTAAATGATAATAAAAAATTAAAATTTAAAGAAATGAAATGAAATTTTTCTTTATAACAAATAATTAAAATTTATTATAAAATTAAATTGTTTCTTCAACCGTCCCGAATGAGTAAATCAGTTGGTGATAGAGTGCATTGTTAAGGCACTCCTTGTGACATCTTTGGTTCAAACATTTCAAAGCCATGTGTACCGTGCATGGGATCACAGGGGTACGCATGGAGGTTATAGTGGCAATGATCGGAATCGACCCCGTGTCACGCGAGTATGAGCCCACCTAGTTGTCGATTCCGCCATATACACAAAAAAAATTGTTTCTTCAACCCATTAAACTAATCCTTAATACTATACATTATTTTTATATATATTATATACAAATTTATAATATACATTAATCAATTTATATATTTTCCATAATTGAAAAGTAAATCCGTAAATGAAAAATTATGGAAGCTTTATTTCGATTTTTAATATGATTATTTATTGTTTTCATTATCTTATGATTGATCCCAAAGAAACTTACCTTTGGTGCTCTTCATGCTTGAGATGACTGTTACCTCCAGTTTTTTTATGCCTATAGGATTGGAATTATTCTCATCTTTTATAAGAATAACCTCTTTTCAATAACATTAAAACACTAAAGAGTTGTGATCCGCATAAGTATATCCCCCATACACCATTTGAAAATCAAAATCAAATGTGAAAAATGGTTATCTCATATTAAGACTAAAATATAGTTATACACAATTTACAATAATTGGAAGGCTAATGTTTAAATAAGTTATTTGTACAAATATTTAAAGGTTTAAATTAAAGATATTAACAACGCACCGAAAACAACTCTGGGGCAGCTCAATTGGTAAGTGTCTTGATATGAATTGTTATGCTAGATGAGGTTCCAAGTTCAAATCTCCCCGATTTATCCGTGCATGTGGAAGGGGCATACGTATGGCACCTGGAGGTTATAGTGGTAGCAGTCGAAATTGATCCTGTGCCACGCGAGTACGAGACCGACCCAGTTGTCGATTNGGTATGTTCATAAATAATAACACTCGTTTAATATGTTATATGAGTTATATTTCATTGTATTGGGAATGAGTACTTGTGATAAGGATATACATATCATATTTATTTGTGAGAAATAAAGGTAGTTCATTCTTACAAATATTTAGTCCTCTATTTTGATTGTAATTATAATTGGAACTATTATGTGGAAAAATGGATACTAAGGAGAATGGAAATCCAAAAAATTAGTTATGGACTAGCCACATTGATGCAAACAATGATTTTGTAAGGAACATAATAGCCACTATAAGTTTTCTTTTACTTTTAGGTTATGCATAAGTAACACATTATTACATTTTTTAAGTGTTTCATAATTACTTTAACTTTTGGTTTTGGACTACATACACTATTACAATAAAAGAATTTTAAGAGGTAGGTATAAGTTAACACTAAATACTTCCACCGTTTCGTGAGCTCTTGTAGGAACAAAAAACACATTTGGGAGATAGTAAATGAAGCCGGTACTCTCCATAGTGGATAAAAGCCATAAAGACTGCAACAACAAGCTACTTTAAATCTTTCTATGAGGCGAAGCCACATGTTAATTTACAGGATCCAATTGCAGTGGCCAGATTCTTTCCTCGAATTGTTACAGCAGATGATTCACTTCTCTTAGATATCCCTTGCTCACTACAAGAGATTTTGGAAGCTTTAAAATCTTTTTCCAAGGACAAAATCCCAGGTCTCAACAGATGGACTGTAGAATTCTATCTACATTTCTTTGATTTAGTTGGACCATACCTCCTGGAGCTAGTGGAAGACACCGAACTCAGTGGAAAGGTGATTGGAGCACTGAACTCAACTTTTCTGACACTTATTCCTAAATAAAATAACCCCACCACCTTTGGCGACTACAGACCGATTGCACTCTGCAACCTGTGCTACAAACTAATCTAAAAAATTATAGCTACCAGGATAAAACCCATTCTCTCGCGGACACTTTCGAGTAAACAATTGGGTTTATTAAAGGGCTGTCAGATCCTATATGCCATTGGCACTGCCTAGGAGTGCTTACATAGCATAAAAACTAAAAACTCAAAGGCTCTTATCCTAAAGCTGGACCTCAAGAAGGCATTTGACTGCATTGACTAAGATTTTCTTAGATTGATTCTGACATAATCATGATTCAGTCACTCTACGATCTAGTGGATCATGAGTTGTGTGGTAAGTGAAAAATTTGTCATTCTGGTTAATGGTGAATCTTCCTCTTTCTTCGGTAGTGGAAGAGGACTCGGGAAGGGCTACCCCCTCTCACCACTCTTATTCATTCTGGTTATGGAAGCTTTGAGTCTGCTTCTCAAAAATGGCCAAGAAGAAGGAAAGATTACTGGAATTAAAGTGTCTAGGATTATCAATGTTTTACACCTCCGATTCGTCGATGATGTTCTTATCATGATTAATAACACCCTACAGGAATGGAGGGAAATTAATGGAATTTTGAAGATTTTCTGTAGTGCTACGGGTTTGATGATTAACTTGACAAAATTGACTTTCCACTATGCAAATCTGCACGGACAAGCTTTGGAACAACTAAAAGGAATCTTCCCATATAATTTTATTCATCTTTCTATTGGTTTCAAATATCTTGGATATATTATTAAAGTTGATTCTTATAAGCCCATGGACTGGAACTGGCTCATAGCAAAAGTTGAGAAAAAAATTGACATTGGTGCACTATATGGCTCTCCTTAGGAGGTCGATTCACTCTCATTAAAGTTGTCTTAGAAGGACAACCAATTTATTGGATGGCCCTCGCAGCCATACTTGCCACTATTATTGATAAGCTTTGAAGATTGACCTATAATTTTCTCTGGTCGGGCAGCTCTGATCATTCTCGCCAAAACCTCTGCAACTGGGAATCCTTGGCCAAACCAAAAATTAAGGGAGGATGGGGGATCAGAAACATCTTCCACTTCAGCAAAGCATTGGCAACCAATTCTCTTTGGCACGTGTTTACTAAGCCGGGCATTTGGAACTCTGTCATTAAACACAAATATCTTCCCATGTATCAGTTGCTACTTGGCTTCGGACTGCGACTGTTACTACTAGGGCGTCCTCACGGTTCTAGAGAAACCTAGTAAATTCGACCAATTGGTTAACACAGTGGCTATGTTGGAATCCAGGCTATGGACACTCTATTGTTCTTGTAGTGATTGCATCATAGGTTTTGAAAAAGCCTCCTTTCTCCGCCCATAGTTTATTGAACATTTAAATTCTAAAAATATTTGGTACCTCTTTAAAGCTAGAGGAACCACCAAATCCAGAATTATATCAGACGGGTGGATTACTAGCATTGAACTTGACCTCTTTGCAGAGCACACATCATGTTGGGATAATTACTGTATGGAATTATCTCGCTCAGGCATACAACTTCACGACACTGATGATCAGATGTTGTGGTCAGGGGGAGACCGATCAAAACTCTTAATAGTAAAAAATGTCTACGCATCCATTACTAATTCTCTTTGGCATTTAAATATTAGTGGTTGGAGGAAAAATCTTTGGTCCTGAAATATGGCACACAAGATTAAGTTATTCACCTGGATTTTGATTAAAAATAAATTAAACACTTGGGATAATCTTCAAAGAAAGGGCTGGGTTGGCCCCAACATTTTTCAACTATGCCTTAGTGATGAAGAAACAGTGGTGCATTTGTTTATTAAGTGCCCATTTACTTCACAAGTGTGGGACAAAATTACACTGGACCAAAATCTAAAAATTGTATGGGATGGGACTACACTACCTGCCTGCTTTGATTATTAGTCAACAAGGGAACACAACTTAATAAATCTCCCTTCACTGGTCTGTTGGTTCATATGGCTGGATAGGAACAAAAATATCTTTGAAAATGGGACCCCATCCACAAGTTCTGTTGCATATAAAACACTTGGAATGCACAAAAACTGGAAAGATATACACCCTAGCAAGATGACACTTCAGAAAACAAAGAGGGCTCTCGATACAGAGGATACACCAACAGGGTGATTTGATGGAGTAGCACAGTCCAATGGCACTTAGAGCGGAGCTGGAGGCCTGATCAGAATCACTAAAAATTCATATTACAGATGGACTTTCAACTGTGGTCTGGGCACCAACACCAGGGCATAATTATTGGGTGCCTGGGCCACACTACACTTGGCATTCAGATTAAATACTGAAGTCCATCAGATCCTTGGGGATTCCATAACTATTATTGAGTGGTTGAACAATAGGGGCAAGCTACAAACCATCTCCCTTATGATCTGGAAGGACAGAATTAGACTACTTCAGCCCACTTTCAAAATTCTCAGCTACAAGCATATATATCGTGAGAACAACAAAACATCAGTTTTTCTATCAAAGGCAACACTTCAGAAAAAAGTTGGCATTGTTACATATAACCATTGGGTAGATGGTCATGAGGGCCCACCATATATTCGAAAACTATTTTAAGTTTTGCATCACCTAAGCACCTCAATGGACATCACAGTCTGAGCGAAGGAAATATCTTATGATTTTGTTTTATATTTTGAGCATATATGACAACTAGTTCTTAGGTTTAATCTCTATTTTGTAAATTTCTGATTCATAGCAATATCTTTTCTATAGTTTCATCTTATTATCTTTCTCCTTTTTGCTAGCCGAAAGACCACTATAGGCGAAAGATACATATGACAGTGGACCATACAGTTGGGATTGTAAATCTTGTCATAAGAACATATTATATATCAATATAATTGAGGAATTTTCCTGTTGAAAAAAAGTAGCTTTGTTGCTACTTTCACTTGTCGATGCATCTTTTATTAAATCATCAAGATTTATCCCAATAAACTTATCACTATCTTTGGAAGACTTCAACATGTGTATCAATATAATTTGGTGCAAGGCTATTTTACACTTTTTACCAAGACTCCCTTATTTCTTCATTTTTACCTTTAAGAAAGTTACCTTTTTCTACTTCATGAGACTAAAAAAATCATCTTTCATGTAGGGATCTCATTTTTTACACGATAAAATAGAAATTGATTCATATATGCAATAGTAGTTATGCTATACTTATTTTTTACACAATAAAATAGAAATCGATTCATATATGTAACAAGGGTTGCATGGCAATATAGTCCCTGTCGAGTTAGTTGGGTAATATATGTTGAACAATGAAATTTAATATAACTAAATGCATAGGTAATGAATAGTCTTTATCAAAAGATAATTCATATAATAAAGAAAAATAACATTATTGGTTATGCAAAGAGGACAATGATAAGAATAAAGTAAAAACATTTAGCATTAAACTTTGTAAAAATAAGAAAAAAAGGGTAAAGTGTTAAATGTGGAGTAAAACTTACTAAACAAGGCTGCATGGCAGCATATACCTGCCGATGAGGGTACTTTCCTTGCCTACTGGTATACACTTGTTTGTATAAAACCCACTAAAATAAAATAATATATATATTTAAATTCAAAGTAATTTAAATATATTTCATATATGTAATTTAAATATAAATTTACATATATATTATCTAAATGTTTTTTTCTAAAAACTATGTCCCATTAAGAGTGCATGCTTTGGAAATTAAAATAAATCTAAAAATTAAAATAATAACTACCCGCCCAACGCTAGCGAAAGTATCTCTAACCTGGGAAATGCCTCAACTTCACCAAATTCTTTGGGAAACTTCCTTATATTAAAACATTTACTAATCTCCAATTGTTTTAAATTTTGAAGTTCATGTAAATTTGGAAGCTCTTCTAACATTTCACACCCGAACAATGCCAAATGACTCAAATTTTGAAATTCACAAAACTGAAAGTCCATTGTAACCAAATGAGGGCATTGTAACCGAAGTTGTCTCAACTTTGACATGATAATCATGTCGCGCGGCAGACTCGCCATCCTTGTGAGTGTCAATTCCATTGACTCCATCATTGTCATTCTCCTCAATGTCCCCTCACGGATTGTTTCTCCGTTGTTGTGTAGGATTAAGAATTTGAGCTTTGCTAGACTGCACAAATCGTTAATAGAAGCCATTTTTTTGGATTTGATTTTTCCACCTTTTGTACATAGGCTG
>ML796864.1:11212-23515 GCA_009831015.1 Picea engelmannii
AGAATGGGTGGAGTGAGGACTACGATGAACAGGACGTGGACATGGAATTATAGGGATGGGACGCAGAGAACATGATACAGTGGGGGTGCGGAACAGGAACATGGGCGGGGTTAGGAAAATAGGAATATGCACAAGGGGTTTGAGATGGAGACAGGGACGGGTGTGAAAATAAATGGTGGAAGCTTGATCAGAACGAATGCTCTGATACCAATGAAATGTAGACCCAGGAAGATACAACATTCACAAGGAATAATAGACAAATATATAAAAATGAATAGTAAGATGTTTACAAATGAGAATGAGGGCTCGCTTATATACCCAAGTAGGGGTGCCCATAACCAATAGTCATGTCCTTTGAGACATGTCCTTTCATTATTAATAATTACTATTTATTATTTTTTATGTTATTAATATATATTTTATATGTATATTTATGTTCATAAGAAAAAATAACACCACAACCTTAAACAATTATGTGCCATAGGTTTTTAAAGGATCCTAACATATTAATGTATGCCATCTTATGCATCAAAATCATATAGATAATGACAAATAGAAAAACCAATATGAAAAACATGATGCTTGTTGCTAAGATCAAATCCACCTATCTTAGTGGAGCGTTGACCTAACTAATGTCTCCAACCAAATATTGGAGAAACATTGTTGTCGCATACTTGTTAACAAGAAAACCATATATATATATATATAAACTTTTTCTTTGTGATATATGATTTCTAACTATATAAGATCTAACACTTAGAGGTTAATTTAAAGGGTCATACATAATTAAATATTGGTTTTCCATTTTGACAAGAGAAAGCCTTATCTTAATTGTGATTAGAAGTGTAAAGTTCCATGTATTTTTTTATTTTATGTATATAAAATTTTTACCATAAAATGAAGTGGCTTACTAGAGGTTATACACACTTTAAGGAATTTTTTAAGAACCACCTTTAGATTATATGTATAATAAATGGGTGAATTCTTATGCTATACGGGAAGATTTGAAGGCTATTTTATCAATAATATAATATGTATATATAATGTTTTGGTAAATATTTCACTGAATTACAAAATCTTGTAAAATTTTGGTGAATCATTAACTAAATTATATAACATTGTAAAGTCTTGGTGAATCTTTCACTGAAGTATTAAATGTTGTGAAGTTTTGGTGAATTTATAGATAAAGTATAAAACGTACATAATAATAGGATTTTTTTTTCATTAAATTGTAATATGTACTCATTTTTCATGTTTGAAAGAAAAAACATGATTTGCCCCTCTTCTAGGCAAATTTGCAAGTGTCAAAGGTTGTCTTTGTCGTGGTATTTACTGTAGACACTTACAAATCCCTCTATTAGTTTTGATCAATTTCACCACAAAGTCTTTGTATGTGTTTATCATGACCTCCACTTCTCTCGAGCTCGGAGAGAGATTAATGTTTGTTCTCCCATTTCATGATTATCAACCTTGGCCATTGGACTAGATCAACATCCACAAAAGCTTGTGTCATCCATGTTGATGTAGTTATATAGAATTAAATTCAAATATTGAAGGGGATTCACCATCAAGCAATTTTAGTAGACTTCTCCCAGTAGTAAGATCCCACAAGTTCTTTGTTGCATTCTCATCTAGTAGAAGTGGATATTCATATCACTTTTTGTTATTTGATGACCTTATCCTCCTTGGTGGCTTTCTAAACATAGTTTCTTTATCTCTTAAAGATCTTGAATGTGCTTCTAATAGGGAATATATATCATATTCTTTAGGAAAGTTAGTTTTATTTTTCCAAGTTACAAAGCCTAGGGAAAACCCTGAAGTACTTCCCCTCATTTCGAGGATGGTACCTAGGGAGAACCCTAGAATATTTGGGGCACAGGGTAAGTCAACAACAAGGCTCGAAGCCATTACAACAATATACTTGTTATGAGATCAACATGTCACTTGTGGGAATTGAACACGAGTGGGGAGGATAACAATTTTTCCTCCCAACCACTCGAGCTAAACCCAATTGACAACTTTAGAAAAGTTAGTTACTGCACCTTTCCCTCTGTATTTGTGAGTTGCATCATCATATGCATTAGCAGCTGCCTCATATGTAATATTTTGTCGTTTGCATCCATTAATACAATTTCTTTCTATTTTACTTTCTCTCATATTAAAGTTTTATAGTGATTAGAGACAACATTACATGATGGATGACTACAAATTCTTTCTTGTTTTATGCAACTTTAAAACAAAGTTGAAAAAGAGTTAGAAACAAGACTTTGGTTTTATTTCTCTAGGATATGAAAAATAGCTTGCCATATGAAAGCATTCTCATCACTTCATCCACTCTACATATTTCATGCTAATATTACGAGAAAAAATATATTATCCCAAATAGAGACTACCTAAAACTTGTGAATATCATGATGCATATTAAAAAATGACATAAAGTTGTTGGTAATTTACATGAAAGAGAATGCATCCAACTTTCATCATAACTGAGACAACAAAAGGTCTTGTTTTCTAATATGGATTACTCAAATGCAAGTACTATAATGAATGCTCCTTTGGCATGCATTGTTCTCATTACACTTACCACTTTGTTAAGAAACACAAAACCAAACCCCAAAAAGCGTGTTTTATATTGTGAACAAATCGGATTTTAAAAAAATAAAAAATAAAATTAAAAAACTTTTGCAAAACACTAATGTGATCAACAATTGTGTATCATAATAAAAGGCTAGAGATAGAATTGGCGGGGAAAGTAAGTAAATTAACCACCTTGAATTTAGAGCTTACAAGACTAAAGACGAATTTGGCCTTTGTTTGAAATAAAAGATATAATATTACAAATGATATCGAAGACCTAGTTAGAGCCATGAGCACCACAATCACCCACCTCCACCTCCTTGACCCATGAACAATAAGTTTCCCCTACCGAACTTGGAACTTTGGTCAAGAAGTGACAAGAAACACAGGTTGTCAATAGATGGGACACCCCCTAGTGTGTTTATGATAGACAATTTATTGGGTGGGGCCCAAATCTCAATGAACATGACCCATTGAATGATCTTGAATCCATTGCACCTGCTTGAATTTTTATTGATCTTTATTGGATTACAATATATGAAATGGAAAATTATTAGGCTTAACATTCCTTCCACTCTCTCATGTGACCTCACTTATTTATACAAACTTTACAACCTCATGCACAATCCCTTCCACATAGTAAACAGTTTTGAACTTCTCCTCTTGACTTTGAGATCCACTTCTTCCATACATTTTAGCTCCTTTGTAATGTTCCTCTTTAAGTATCCAATCACTCAAGTGCCACTCTTCTTGCATAAACCAATCTTATGCATTGAATGATATCCTCATTATTGGTATAACTCATTTTCTTGCACAACCAACTTGTTCTTTTTTGGAGTCACTATTTTCTATATCTGAACCAACCCAAATTCCTTACCACTTCATGGCTTTATCCCCACCAGACCAGGCGTAGTAGGCCAGACGTAGCGTACCATGCCTAGGATGTCTGTCAACTCGGCTTCAATGGCTAGAGGGGTTGTCAACTCGTGGGTGTGTAGTAATAAACGAGCTTTCGCCCTGGTGTATTCCTCCATTCTCCATCTGCCCTGGTTAGTTCTCTTCGACTCTTCTGAGCGCTTTTGCATTGCTTCCTTCTGTGTATTTTTCTTGGGAGCTCTCACCACCTACCCTTGCAATTGTGTTAGCTATGATACCCTCTTCCTGCTACACTCGCTCGGCCCTCACAAGCTCCTTCTCTGCAATTACACTAGTTCCTTCTCCTACTTTTCCCAACACCATTTCTCTGCCTCCCTACCCACAACCCATCGCCTCCATACTCTTCCCAACATGCCTAGAGAAAGAGGGAAATCCAAGAGGGGCACACGTTATTACAACACCCTCTCCAGACACAATCGACTCTCCCCCTCCCAACTGGCTCATTGCCCATTTCACAAGCCCACGACACACCAACCAGAGGTAGCAGGAGGCACCTCCGTCCACCCCTCTTTAGCTCCATGGCATAAGCCCGGTGAAGGAGGAAGCGTCACCTTCATGCATGCAAATTGCTCCATCCACCCCTCATTTTCTCCATGGACTAAGCTCGGTTAAGGAGGAAGCGTCACCTTCGTGCATACACATTCCTCTGGCCACCAGTCTCTTGCGCCCCCCCAAAAAAAAACTCAATCCACAAGACCCCTACTACGGAGATGGTAGCTGTATGGTGGAGGAGGAAATCCCCCTGAGCTGGCAAGTGGAGGTAAACAAAATGAATTCCAGTGAGAACACAACATAGGTCACCAACGAGGACAAGGAGGAGGAGCAACAACCCCAACAATTTACAAATCGCCTCATGAAGGAGCACCTCCAACTCATCTTTGAAATCAGGCAGAAACAAGACGATCAGATGCACTCTCAGCACATCCTTGGCCAAAGAATGGACATCTTCTTCGACGCACTAGCAGATGCTTCTGCGTGAACTCGATGCCCAACATGCGACCAAGGGTTCACCTCGGTCTACAACATCCATGGACAAATAGGCTTGACAATGGAATGAAATCTCTAGGTTACTGTTCTTCGTTAATTCCAATTGCAGGATTAATTTCTTAGTTTACTATCGCAACAGACTAGAAGGACACACAGTTTTCCCCTACATTGTTTATGTAGTTTTGTTCATAGTAGTTCTGTTACTAGATGGTCTTAGAGGCCACCCAAATACCGTACACATTTTTGTTTACGCAGATAGGATGCAAAATTTTGTTAAAGCAGTTTTGTTCAAATAGTTCTGGCTTACAGGATGATGTGTCGAACTCAGAGCATCTAAGAGCCACTTGTTCTGGTTTCCCTTCAGTGGCAGAACATGGGGCTCACACTTGGCATTGTATAGCTTACATATGTTATTAATACAAGGATCAACTTTTATTACTAAAAAAAAAAAAAGGTGAATAAATTAGATATTACCAAGGATCGTTTTCTTGGCTGTTATTAATATAAGTTAGATATATGCATAAAAACAATCTATTCACTTTATATAATTATTTTTTAATATGTAAAAGCATTGAGATATCTAAAAAGTTAAAAGACTTTGGTGTTAATGTTTGTTGATTATCAAAAAAAGAAAGTTGTTTTATGTAACTATTTTATGTGTGTAAATGTAACTACCCCCGTCGTTACGACTACATGCGACGCAAAGCAAGAACAACTTTTATTTTTTTTTGAAGCAGGAAAGTAACAACGACAACAATTAATCAACACAACTTGACTATGAACACAATATACGCAGATCAGGCAACAGACAACAACGACCCAACATACTAGCACATCATGCAACTGGATGAAACATGCGATAATCAACAGACAAAAAATGAAAACGACTACCCGCCCATCCTACCCTGCAAGGTTAGGACCTCTAGGAAACATAAGTAATGCTCAAGCCCAAGTTCCCATTGATTTTGACCATTTAAGGTCTCAAGGTTGGCGACTGTTCTGAGGAACAAGGAGGTGTCTACATCCCTCCCGTCAGATGCAAGATCACGCCTACTAAGCTAAAAGACAACATCAATCAATCCCGACACAACGACTTCGATGACCAGTAACTAGAAACCTCTACGGCGAGCAAACCAATCACATTAAGGTGTTACATAACCAAGTACCAACATCAATTACAACGAACAATACACCCACATTGGGAAGCACAAGACTTTGGCCAGGTTATCATTCACATCTATCAATTAGGGCACACAATGATCCCCTCATCAGGAATCTTGTCGTCACATGGCGATAGGCGTGACAATAACCATGTTGCAACATAATATATCTAGACCTTTGACCCAAGAAAAATCCCACGTGCTAGGAGACCGAATTAACTGTCAATAAATACACGAAAACTATACCCAAGCACCCAATCAACAAGTCAACAAGACGCAAGGTGACATCATTCAAATTTAAATTGCACAACTAACCGAAGGATTTCTTGTTTTCCTACAAGGAAATCATATGTGGTGTAAAAACTATGACCAACCACCATTTACAATTCAATTTAAGGCACCAGGCACATAGTAACCAATTCACGGTTAAAGTATTAATAAATTTAGCTAATAAAACTATTAAACCCTCAACCATTAATCTTGCGCAAGCCATTAAACTATTACACAAATAAACCTTAAACCATTAGATGTTAAACCATTATGACTAAGTGCAAATGAGTGAACCATCCTAGCGATGACACATTAATAAAAGTAAATATTCTTAACACATTAACAAAAGTAATATGCGATAACACATGCGATAATATTAATAAAAGTAAACCATTATGACAGTTGCAACCTAAAGAATTTCTAAACAGTTGTAATATTAAGTTAGAGAGCGATACCACACTGTTCATAATAATACCTTAACTGTAAAACCAACAACTGATCTAAATGGTTTAACCACAATAGTGGGTCCCCTGCCTTAATTTCAGCTGCCCAAAAAACATTCCCAATTTACAACCTGCCAGTGCTAATCCTTAACAGTAGAAATCTCTATGTGATTCATTAGGTCTCGGTGTAGTTAATTAAATCGTAGTGCAATGCATTGCAATCTCTGGTAATTATTACATGGTATAAAAATATGGGTGCAATCAACCAAGATTCTAGGAATTAGAAAATTACCTTTACCAGCGGTCAATGAGGGCGAATCTCAACAAGGAAATACTAAAATTAAATGCGGATTATAATTCCATATTATGTAGTCTTACTGGTCGGCTCTCACAAGAGAGACCCGAGTTCAAGTCCTCGCAATGGAATCTTCTTATATCTAAACCCTTTTTGCAGTAACCAAAACAATTTTATAGCAGGGCAAACGTTCTCATTGTTTTTATTCTTGTAGTAAACAGTTGGATATTCTAGATGAGTTGTCGTACCCTTTTCAAGAAATTTTGTATATTTATTGTTTTAAATAGAAAATGAATATACAACAATGAGCGCGAGCATTCAGAACCCGTTCTCTGTCAATATCAAACCTAAAAAAAAATCAAAATGCCATTGTTCTTCGTCCAGAAGCCCAGTTACTACACGCATCAAAACGATTTGTCATACAAACCCTTTAACAAAAATTTGCATCCAGATCTTCTCCGTGGAGAAACAAATAATGGAACAACACAAAATTATGAGCATATTTCCTACAGTTTTTAGCCAGTTGTCGTGGCTAGTATCCTCAATGGGTGTTAATCATATGAGCTATCGGATAATGGTTGGGAGATGGGACCTTGCTACTACCTCCCGTGAGGGATCAACGTTCAACCTTTAATAAAAATAATTTACATAATTTTCGCCAGAATAGGTAACATGTGGGATGAGTTAACTGGGTTATCAAACATTTCAATAGTCAATGCATTCACATAAGGGAAATGCAATACACTTGCAAACTCCCCTCACAGTAAATAAAGGAAATGCGGTAATTCACACAGTAATAAAAATCACAACAGAAAAAAAAAATGCAGAATAAGGAAAAACACAACAATAAAAACACAGTTGCGGGTCGCAGAGGATATAAAACGTTTGGTGAACTGGAGAGACATCCCTAAAATCATTGTGTGAAATCATGAGTTGCAGAGAATAAATCACAATAATCGCAGAGGCTAAGGAGGAAATAAACACCCAGGAGAGAATTCCTTGCTGGGCAGAGAAATGATCCTACTCTTATTATCCATGCACAGGAAAGTAGGGCATTTGAATCTAAATCTTTAAAACCGAAGTGAAAGACAGTCGATTCGGCTCCTGGCCGACTGCTCAAGCACAAACTAATAACTTAAAGGATAAAGGAACAGAAGATAAAAACACAAATCTACATCCAGACCCTTTCCGTGGAAACAAAATAATGAAAAAAACACAATCAAGGAATAAAGAAAACGCAGGCAAGGTTTTGAGTCTGGGGTTCATTCTAGCCATGCACAATTAGACAGTAACTCAGAAATAAAAGATATCGTGGATAGCAAGGTTTCTTACAGGATGAATCAAGCGACAAGGGGATTACAATTACTGTAGAAATACATGTGCAAGGAAAGCTCATGCCAATGAAATCGTCATCTGAATACAGTGAAATAAACAAGTGTAAATTAAATTTTATTTCAAGTAACAACTTTAACAGGCGTACCTTTACCGATGACGACGAGTCGAAGATGTCCTCCCGCGCGATCGCTTAGTCCAGATCCCGCTTGCCGACCGATGAGACCTCACTGGTACCTCCCAACCAATGCTAGGGGTACTCTTCTTCCCCCTGAGCCCATCGAGCCGCAAAGGGGCCACACACACAATACGAGAGAATGCTAGCACCCAAATCGCCTCGCAAGGTCGAGCTACCACTCGTTACCCGAGCTAGTTATCCCAACTCCCACAAGAGAAAGTTCAGTCAAGATGAAATTTCAGCAGCCTAACGTTATGCAAGCCTGATGTGATCCATACTCCTCCTCCGTCATCCTTTTTATAAAGTTTCTTAGTCATTAGTTTCCCAAACCCTCATTAGATTCCTTTTTCATTTATTTAATTAGGAAAAACCTCCCTCGTACACATGTCCCCGATCCCCTAGTTGCACCAGAAAATCAATTTATTAATTAATTAAATATTCTTATTTACCTCACCCACTCAAAAGCGTTCCTAAAAACGTTTATCGGTGTCCCATTATTCCCCTACAATTCTTAAATGACTTACGCCTTACTCAATTCCTAGTTGAATTTATAAATAGAAACTTCCAAAGGCTAGATTTCTTACTAAGTTAGACATTCCCCTTTTTCTTTAAGTTCCCCCTTTTCTTTAGGTTTCCCCCTTTTCTTTAGGTTTCCCCTTTTCCTTAGGTTTCCCTTTTTCTTAAAGTTTCCCCTTTTTATAACTAAGTTCAGAATTAGCAGGTTTAGACAAAAACAACCAAATACCCCTTTTATTAATTAAACCTTTATTGAAATTTCCACTTTAATTATTAATGCTTGAATTTTCTTTACCCCCTTCCTATTATATGTCTAATTAGTTTTTTTTGTTCTAAGGTTCTACTCAAACCTAGGTTTTCAATTCACTAGGCTTGGCGACAATTCTTAAGGGAAAAATTAGGTATTAAACTTTACTTATCACATCATTCATTTAAGGTCGACCAGGTCCTAAGGAGGCATATTTTTCTAGGCACTAGGTTTATTAAATTACCAGTTAAAATCGCAACATGCCTTTCAGAACGCACTACGTTCTCCAAGGGTTCCACTCACCTCTTTCTGTTTTCTTTGCGCGACGTGCCCTTCAGGACGCACTACATGCTCCAAGGGTGCCACTCGCCTCTTGACTAAATTTGGTAGATGTCAAACCCTTGGAGTCAATATTCCGTGAGGTGATCTTGTGGGAGACTAAGGGCCTCTAAGGAATAAGGACCATGCCTTATTGCACACCCCTTAGAATCATCGTGAGCGACTGTCACAGTCTGCCCTCACGGCGTCGTGGGTCTTCTCGAACTAGGTAATCGTTAACCTATAGTTCGAGCCACGATGGGAGTGTTAGTAGGCTGTGGCAGGGCTAGTGCCACACCTCTCCCTCAATGCCTCTGGTTGTCATACGTGACCCCTTTACTCCAAATGTGAGTCTGGTCGGGAAGTTATTGTCATCTTGCATCCATCAACGAATCATGTCAGCAATAACAATCAACATCATAATATCTAATCGTATGTACATATGTCACATCAACATTCAAATCCTAACAATCCACTCCCTGACTCAATCCAGAGTCCCGGGAGTTTCCTCGATGCCTCGACATCCTCAGTGTCCCGAGTCCTGCACACTCAGGAGAACCCAGTCAATAACACCTGTCGATATAAACACAACAAAAATAACATATCATCAAATACACAATGTCTCATAATCATAATCAAAACAACCAATAATATAATGAACCAGGTCACTTGCACGCAAATGTCCTCAAAGAATAAGTCTGCTCAGTGCGCGCAAGAGCGAGATGTTACTGTAAAGTTATTTCTTCATAGTGTATTCCTCATGCATAATGCAACTACTGTGTTTTATTGAAGTTTGTTGATTCATAGTGTATGCCAAATGCATAATGCAACTATTGCGTTATATCGAAGTTTGTTGTGTTTTAATGGCTATGCGGTGGATATACTTGTGCGAAGGTGTAGAAGATATATCTGTGTGGAGGATATGACTGTGCCGAAAATGTATCTATGTGAAAGATATATATAGTTAACAATAATTTTTAAGTTAGACATATGCATAAAATCAATTTGTTCATTTTATATACTTATTTTTTAATATATGTATATATGTAAAAGCATTGAGATATCTGAAAAGTTAAAAGAATTTGGTATTAATGTTTGTTGATTATCATCTTTTACAAGTTGTTGGGGTGACATTTAATGTGAGCATCAAAGTTATCTTACCTTTTCATTTAGTTATATTAAGTTTCACTATTGATCTACTGAGCAGAAAACTCTACTCACTTTACTTCCTGCAATTGTAAGTTAAACATATGCATAAAAGCATTTTGTTCACTTCATATGCTTATTTCTTAATTTATGTATATATGTAAAAGCATTGAGATATCTAAAAAGTTAAAATATTTTGGTGTTAAGGTTTTCTAATTATCAACAAAAGATAGTTTTTTTATGAAACTATTTTATGAGGCATACACTATGAAGCAAGAAGAAGTGGAACTAATTGCACCTAAATATTAATATTTATTTTACACACATAAAATAGTTACACAAAACAACTTTTTTTAACTGTCTTTTAAATTTTTAAATATCTCAATAAGTATATAAGTGAACAAAATGCTTGTATGCATATGCCTAACTTAAAAATATTGGTAAACATATATATCATCCACGCATATATATCTTTTGCACCTATGCACGGGTACATCCCCTGCACAACTAATAAAACACAACAAACTTCAATAAAACACTGTAGTTGCAGTATGCATGAGGCATACACTATGAAGTATCAAACTTCAATAAAACACAATAGTTGCACTATGCATGAGGCATACACTATGAAGCAAGAAGCAGCGGAACTAATTGCACCTAAATATTAATATTTATTTTACACACAATAATAGTTACTTAAAACATTAGCAACAAAGTCATTTAAGTTTTTGGATATCTCAATGTTTTTACATATATACATATATTAAAAAATAAGTATATAAAGTGAGCAAAATGTTTTTATGCATATGTTTATCTTAAAAAATATTGTTAAACACACATATCTTCGACACAGACATATCATCTACACAGATATATCTAATGCACCTCTACACAAGTATATCCCCTGCACAACTAATAAAACACAACAAACTTCAATAAAACACAGGTGCATTATGCATGAGACATACATTATGAAGCAACAAACTTCAATAAAACACAGTGGATGTACATTATGCATGAGGCATACACTATGAAGCAAGAAGAAGAGGAACTGATTGCATCTAAATATTAATATTTATTTTAAACACATAAAATAGTTACATAAAACAACTTTCTTTTATTGATAATCAACAAACATTAACACCAAAGTCTTTTAATTCTTTAGATATCTCAATGTTTTTACATATATACATATATTAAAAAATAAGTATATGAAGTGAAAAAATATTTTTATGCATATTGTTAAACATATATATCTTCTGCACACACACACACACACACACACACACACACACACACACACACATATATATTTGGTAGAAACATATTGTCCGCAAAAATATATCTTCAACACCTCCACACAGTTATACTCCCCCGCAAAGTCAATAAAACACATCAAACTTCAATAAAACACATTAGTTGCATTATGCTTGAAGCATACACTATGAAGCAATAAACTTCAATAAAATGTAGTAGCTGCATTATGCTCGAGGCATACATTATGAAGCATGAAGTAGAGAGGAACTAATTGCACCTAAATATTAATATTTATTTTATACACATAAAATAGTTACATAAAACAACTTTTTTTTGTTGATAATTAGCAAACATTAACACCAAAGTCTTTTAACTTTTTAGATATCTCAATGATTTTATGTATATACATATATTAAAAAATAAGTATATAGAGTGAGCAAAATGTTTTTATGCATATGCCTAACTTGAAATATATTGTTAAACATATACATATTCGACACATACATATCACCCACACAGATATATCTTCTACACCTTTGCACATGTATATCTGCCACACAACTAATAAAACCAACAAACTTCAATAAAACACACTAGTTGCATTATGCATGAAACATACACTACGAAACAACAAACTTTAA
>ML796864.1:39229-50399 GCA_009831015.1 Picea engelmannii
CAGAATTCTTGTGGCAATGAGTATAAACGTATCCAGACTGGAGCCATGGTGAAATCCTCCTTATCCGGGCTGAATCTTTCGGTCCAGAAGCGGAGAAATAGCCCTGCCGAGTTAAAGAAATACGGGCCATTCTCGAAGACTCTGTCTTTGTCTTCCAGGTTATAGAAGATAACTGTGAAGAAACCCTTGGAGCTAAGTTGGAGCTCATAATCCCCTTTGGGGTTCCACCAGTGTTTTATCCATTTGATAAGATCTTTTTCTGCCGGCCAGAGCCCTAAAAACTTGCCAATCAGAGCGTGCTCCCTCATAAATTGCATGTGCTCGCCGACCCTGGTGGAGCTAATGAGATATCGTGGAGGCTTGTCCATTTGCGGAATGCACTTACCAGGTTCCCAGGTTTTGAGTTTCTTCGGCTGAGAAGTCCCGGCGTCTGTCTCCATGTCCGCCTTGAATCCTTGCTCCCGAGCGAGGATCTGTTCTCGAATTTGCGGTGGCGGCTCAAAGGTAGGGCGAAGTACTCTGGTTCCTGACCCTTCGTTGGCCGCGACATTGTGATATGAGGGGGGTTGTCCCCCCCCCTCTGCTCCCATACTCCCGCAGCAGTGGGGGCCGAAGGTTGAAGACGGCTTCTGGTATGTGTTCTTGCTGGTGCTGTTTGGGTGATGCTCGGCCGCCGGAATCGTGCAGATCTAGGGTTTCCTCAGAGCCCCGGATGTATCATTTCCTCCCCCGGTCTGAATCCAAATTTTTTCACCCAACTCTATGATCATTACCAAGAGTGGTTGAATTTTATTATCATTTAAATTATTAATTTAAAGTCAAACAAAAATTTTAAAAAATATAATTTTTGACAATTTAAATTCAACAAAACTTTTTTAAAATGTTATTTATTATACATAAATTTTGAATTAAAACCAACTTAGATCTATCTTAATCCCAGATTTATCAAGAGTGGAGAGGGATCAAATCTCTCTCGAGGTGCAAACGTCATTTAAAGTGCAAAACTTGAGGAAAGATTTGCACCTCAAGAAATTTGATCCCTCTAGGCATATGATACATTCAGAGTTAAGATGGATCTAAATTGGTATAATTTTTTATCAAATAAACTCTACATATCTAATAAAAATGGAATAAAAGCTTATTATATTATATTATATTTTAATACATACTTTTCTCGTATTTTAAATAATCTCCAAAAACATGGTATCCCATTTTATGTCATTGATTTATTGAATTAAAAACAAACATATCCTTACTATCCCGAAGTTGTTGGGACCAAGTACCCTTTTTATTTCTGCTTCTTGGCAGAATCAATAGTAAGATTAAATGGAGGGAAAAAATAGTATATTGTAAATACAAAAATCAATGACATTATCAATTGTTCATCAAAAGGAAAAAAATAGAATATTAACAAAGCTTTAGCAAACATTATTTCATGAACATCCTGGAATAAATTGTATAGTGAATAGTACAAACCACTTTGTAAATGGATGGTGACAACTTTAGATGACGAGAAGTATTTCATGAAAGAGGGTAAAAAAGGAGAGCATTTATGAGGAAAAGTAGGAGTATTTAATTGTGTGCTACATTTTTTTATTTATTTACTCAAAGGGTGGAAACAACGACATTAAAGATTGAATGATCTCTTAAATGTTAATATAGCAGTCATATAAATCATAACATAAAAGTGACAGTGACATTAGATATTGGAGGAGCTCTCAGATCATGGACCTTTTCGAATTGCAGGATCGTGGTGTTGAACTTATCCCTGGACCTCTCATCCATTCCTATCATGAGAGTGTATAGCTTGGCATCCCTATTTACTAGGGTATGGTGGTCCCCTAATCGTGTGATGTCATTAGAGTTTATAGACTCACATCCATGTTTATGGAGGTCAATTCAGCCTTTGCTATTGTCAAATTTTATAGCCTAACATAAGTGCTTACTATGGTGTATAGCCTCACTTCCATATTTACTGAGAAAACATTATGCACCAAGATGAAGAACATCCTTTAGAGCTCGATGCAGAGTATGGATCGTTAGATTTTTGTGTGCAAATATCTAATCGTGCATACATTGCACTGAGATATAATGAATCCTTTGCAGGTTGGTGCTTATAATGAATGCTTTGTAGGATGGTGCTTATTGATTGCCTATTTACTAGGGTATGGGGTGTTATATGCATGGGTTTAATATGCATCCTTCTCCTCAATGCTTCTAAATTATATGCTTTGCAAAATAAATTTAAAATAAAAAATCATTTGTCAATTAGGGAATTAGGAGTGAGGATCATACCATATCTTTGCGAATGAAGATAAATGTGTCTATCTTCATTCACAAAGATATATTATGTTAGTGGTACAATATGTTATTGTTTCATGAACTTCGTATTGGTAGTGCTACCTCCTAGTCAAATCAATTTACCTCTACCTTAGTTTTCCATAGATATACATGAGAACCCTTATCGTCATTAACGAGTGCCTACTTCTCAAATTTTTATAGATATATATTGGTAATGCCTATATCTCAACTAATATCAATGTAAATCTTGTAATGGCAACGATGAACATTACATTAATTATAAGACTTTCTCAAGGGGATTTGGTAACGATATATTAGTATTGAAAATATGCATATAATAATACTTCATTTAAAAATTGGTGCATTTTTCCTATTAGTGGAAGAATTGTTTCGTGTTGATAAAAAATTGTTGGAATCATGTGTGAGATGACATCAACAAGTTGCTTTGAGAAAGTCATTTTTCAAATTTTATATCATTATCATTATCATTAAACTAATTGAGTTAGGGTTTATTGGGTTTCCTTAACATCAATTGCATTGAGTTAGGGTTGAAACACTACAAATATGCACAAAAAATTGTTGTTAATAAAAAAAAGAAATTACTACGTTAGAATCAAGGGATCCACACAAACAAGAAACCAAAATGAAATATGTAAAAATGGATTATTATTCCAAAATTATAAGATCTCGATCATGTTACTGTTGACCAAAATTTGGTCAACTATATGTTCCTACTGCTGGAATAATAAAAAAAGAGTTATTGGAAGATGAATATTTTTGAACTATTATATTTTCATTGGATAGCCCTCGATATCAGCTTCGGCATGCATTTCACGGAATCAAAATCGGAGTCTCCATGACCAAGATACGCATACTTCTGTCCAGAAGTCTGATGGAGGTGTTACAAGAAGAAATATGAAAAATGTTCCAAGTCACATGTTCTCTCCTCTCCTTTCTCTTCACCCATATTCATTCTCCCATTCTATACTTAGTCTTTTTTCACATTCTCTCATTACTTTCATATTCCCCTTACCATTTTCCACACTTAACCATTTTCCTTTTTTCCTTTCCACTTCACATTCCTTTCCCTTTTCCTTTATTTTCCCATTTCCTTTTATTTTCCTTTCCATATTTATGTATCCCATTTTTTCATTTCTTTCATTTTCCCTTTTTCCTTTCCCAAATTTCATGTAATTCCTTTATTTCCCATATATTTCTTTTCATTTTTCATATTTTCCATGTTTCTTTCCACATTTCACGTGACCCATTATATAATTTCCAAACTTAGTTTTATTTACTATGGCTTACCGCGGGTTCATGGGTTGATGATATTTATTAAAAGTATGTGCTATCTCCGCTACCCTCACAATGCACTTTGACTTATGCCACCTTCATAATGCACCCAACTCTTTTTACTACTCTTTACTATGTAACTTCTCCAACACTTAGCCAAATATATCAGTTACCGCGGGTTGGTGATGTTTATTTCATATTATATGAGTCCGTCCGACCAATTCTCAAAACTTAGAATATTTTAAAACTTCTTTTTACTACTATTTACCTCTCCTCTCCACTTCACTTACACTTAGAATTTTTCACACTCATTTCTTACTATGTATTACCGCAGGTGACTTCCTCACCTACCTGTGCATTCACGTAAACCCGTAAACCTGCCATATTATTTTAATAATAATTTTCATATCCTAAGTTCTACGAGGAACATCTCCAAGTGACACATGACACTTTATTAACCAATTAAATACATCCACATGGCAGTTAATGGATGGTGCCACATGGCAACTAATTAATGAAGACACGTGGTGGCGTACAAAAAAGTGACACATGGCATGATTTTATTGGATGACATATGGAAGAATCTTATGGGCAGATTGTTGGCCTACCAAGTGATGACATGTGGAAACATTTGGTTTGGTGACTCATCATTGCTAACTGGGAATATTGGTGGTTGACTGGTCATACAAAATTATTATTATATTCAACAATTTTCCAAGGGTCGAAATCCTCCAAGCTCCATAGTTCCTTCTCTTCTTGTGTTTCTTGCTAAGTATATCAAATACTCAGTTTTCTCTATATTAAAGAATCTAATATCCCAATGCATGTGGGATAGAATTTCAAACCAAAAAAATCAAATTTTATGAAGGGAAGCACGAAATTCATCCAAGGGCCCACATTTGCCCATCAATTTTGATCGACAATGGCTGAGTGTTGATCTTGCGGAGGCCATAACTTGAACTCCGGGTGTCAGAATCGCACAAACTTTATACCGTTGGAAATGAATTTCAACTTAGAATATGGTGTTACAGGTTTCAAGTGCTTAAAGTTGATACATTTTTCTCATAAATTAAAATATCAGACAGCTTCATTTTAATGGGCCTGCGTGACAACCCAACTTCATGAGCTCATATCTTGATATCCGAACAATGGATTTGGAAAAATTTTGTATCATTGGAAAGCCGAGAAAATGAAGATCACATCAGAAGTGGTTTAAATGGATAAAAAGTTGGTTTTCACTTCCATAAAAATAAATTGCAGTCGTCCTCTTTTAGTGGAGAATTAATTAAATTTTAAAAAATAAAAGTTTAATTAAAGCTCTTATTAAAAGGGGAGAGGGACCCACTTTCAATGTAATTGTATTAATGATGTGAATTTATTCATGAGGAATTAATGAGGCATTGATTAAAGTTAATGTTTCAAGAAGAAACTTGTACGGGAATTTCAAGAGAGGAATAAAACCCTAACTGCTCAGGTAGTTAGAAAATCTCTTCTTAAAAAGAGAAGAGAGGCTTCATCGAGGGGTCCAAGAATTTAGTATTGTCAAAGGGGAATAGCAGAAGATCAGAGCAAGAAGGAGGTACAACCATGGATACACAATCAAGATTTTGATCAAAAGAAAGAAATCTCCATCTTCTCCATTTTTTTTTTATATATATTCTTCTACACCACTTCTCATAGTTTTATGCTTGAATCTCAGAGTTGGGAACAAGGCCGAGTTGTTGAGTGTTCTTCTTATATTATTCTAAGATATTTTCTTATATGATCATGGAGTATTTGCAGCCACCTATATGGTTGTCAAATATTTTTTAATGAATAACATGTTTCATAAATAAAACTCCACAAAGAATTGTTTCGGGGTTGATCTCGACTGTGGTTTGTAACCCTGTTTTCATAATATAAAGTATTTGAGGTTGACCTATCAAATTCTCTTTTGATATTGATTGCAGTACTCTATTAAAATTATTTGAGATGATCAAATCATTTTCTCATATGAAGAACATATCAATGTATTTATATATTGTTAAGAATATTGTGTGTGATGTTGATCACAATTTAATTTTGATGTTGAAGCCCTCCTTCAATCTTTTCTTTTGATGCACATAAAGATTGTATGTAGGTTATTGAAGAACCATTTTATTTCATAATTTCAAGCAATAGATATTTAGGGTTTGATGCCTAACATTCTCCTGATCCAAGATATCACAAATATTTCTTTTAGTTCAATTCAAGAGGAGTACCACCTCTCTAAAAACGAAGGGGGACTAATGTCCTTGTGAGGTTTTCGTTTCGGTCCTGACGGATTCAAGCGTCAACATTTTTAGCGACCATACTAGGGAATGATTTGTTTTCAAGAGATATGATACCTTTTGGATCATATATTATTGGAATACTAGAAGCAGTCTAGTTGCAGTTTGAGAGAAAATTTAGAGATTGATTCAAGATGAATTGGGTTTTGGAGAACCTTGTTCAAAGAAAATTGAAAGGTCTTGAAGGTTTATTGTTGAAATTTTAGTCACAAATCAGTTGTGACAAACTTATGGAACCAGAAAACCACCAAATATTTGGTAGGATGATCTCCCTAACAACTCCATTATGAAAAATCAAGATCTTAAAGAAATATGCCCCGATGACTTCACTAAAAAGATCTCAGAATTTCAAGAAGATATATATGAAGACTCCTCTGAGGAATTTTTCTCATGCTATCAAGATATTTTTCCTCCTCCATCAACATAAGTTGTTCAAGGAACAATAAAAGGAGAATGTATCCAAAGAAAGAAAAGATTGCACAGAAGCCCACTCAGTTTGCAAGGGGAAGTTCGCCCCTTGCCAGATATTTCCATGGACAAATTTCCGACACTCTGCGGGAATGTTTCAGAAGATGCAAATAAACATTTGATTAAATTTGATAGTGCTTGTGAAATTTTTAATGTGGCTCAACATGATGTTGCATGCCAGTTATTTATCTTGACTTTAAAAGAAGATGTCAGTGAATGGTTTTATTCATTGCTGCCCAGAACCATCACTAGTTGGGATGTACTAAAAAACTTGTTTGTCGAAAGATATTTCTCAAGAAAAGATCAATATTATCTTTTCTTGAAGTTGGTTGAAATTGGGATGAACAAAGAAGAAACAATTAAAGATTTTTCTTTCATATTTATGAAAGTTCTTCATGAGATTCCTCGGGAAATGTTTCCAAACGATGTCATTATTTTCAGATGTTACAAAAATGCTTTTCCCACAAATTTGAGATTTTTATTGAGGCAAGAAGGAAAACACAACTAGAAAGGATTGATGCAGAAAGCTCAACTCATTGAAATATTTGTTCTTGAAACCAGTGCCAACATATTAGACCCCCCGAAATTTATCCAAGACAATGCAGGAATGAAGTTAGAAGAGAATTTTGAGGAAATAAATGAAATTTGTTTTTTAGATCCTGATCTTGAAATAAAAAATGAAAACACTAAATTTTTTATTCAAGAAGAACACCATCCTCTGTATGATTCATGGGAGGTAAATTTCAACCTCTCATGTGCTCAATTTGAGAATTATGATTATAGCGAAATCAAGGATGAACATGAAGACTTAATTCAGTTTGAAAAGATTGTAGCAAAGTCTCAAACAATACAACCAATGCACATCAAGCCACAAAAACAATGTTTACATTGGAGGGATAGAAATCATCACTTTACATCATATTTGTATTATGTTGATTGTTTTCCTGAAGCAGAGTTGCACGAAGAAAACATTTTACAAGCATCAAAGGAAAGACATTTGCAATAAGAGGAATCATGAATGATACATTTTATTTCCGAAGTTCACGAAGTTATTGATGAACAAAAAAATATGGCCTTACAGTTCCCCACAAAAGTTCACCAACAGTTCACCATTGTAACCTCACTACGAAGACATGATCATTGTACAAAGGAAGAATTCCTTCAAGGAATTGATGTTGAATCAGAATATATTAGATGTGGTTGATGATAAGGAAAAAGATGAAATTATTCTCACATTGGAAATTCTTTATCCAATCAAAGAACACAATATTCTTCAGCAAATAAAAGTTGATTTAATTGAATCATGGTTCCAAAGCATTGTTGGTCAAGCAATACAATCAAATTTCAAGCACATCTTGCTCAGTCTCATCGTAGTATACTTTGGGCATGATTTTTATCATTTGGTAGCGGCCTCAACATATTGCCCAATTCAGGAGCTCATTCTACAAGTCGGTTGGATGCCTGAATGGCTCCATTGGAAATCTTCCTACACTTAAGGTGCTCCTTTCGTACAAGTAAGTTAGGGTAGGTAGGTCATATATGTATGTATATTTTTTCAATGTTGCAAAATAAGGCAGTGTTTATATTGAAGTTTGGAGATAAATCCATGAAAGAAGAAGAATTTCAAGAGTTCATTTTGAATATGAATCCATATCCCAATGGTGAAGGCAACTGGTCTTAATATTCTGGTGTTCTCAGCAACCCACAAGGGGGTCACTGTCCCACAGTTGGAGCCAGTTGTTGACCAAAATTTGGTCACCTATATGTTCCCGCTCCTGGAATAATAATAAAAAGAGATATTGGAAGATGAATATTTTTGAACTATTATATGTTCATTGCATATCCCTCTGTATCATCTTCGCCATACATTTTGCGAAATCAAAATCAGAGTCTCCATGACCAAGATACACATACTTCTGTCCAAAAGTCTAATGGAGGTTGTACAAGAAGAAATATGAAAAATGTTCTAAGTCACATGTTCTCTCCTCTCCTTTATCTTCACCCCTATTCATTCTCTCATTCTATACTCAATATTTTTCACATTGTCTCATTACTTTCATATTCCCCTTACCATTTTCCACAGTGAACTATTTTCCTTTATTCATTTCCACGTTCACATTCATTTCCCTTAAATTCCTTTATTTACCCATTTCCTTGTGTTTTCCTTTCCATATTTATTTATCCCATTTTTCCATTTCTTTCCTTTTCCATTTTTCCTTTCCCAAATTTCATTTCCATGTTTCTTTCCACATTTCACGTGACCCATTATATACTTTCCAAACCTAGTTTTATTTACTATGGCTTACCGCGGGTTCGCGGGTTGATGATATTTCTTAAGAGTATGTGTTATCTCTGCTACCCTCACAATGCACTTTGACTTCCTCCATATTCATAATTCACCCAACTCTTTTTACTACTCTTTAGTATGTAACTTCTCCAACACTTAGCCAAATATATGAGTTACCGTGGGTTCATGGGTTCGCGGGTTAGTGATGTTTATTTCATGTTATATGAGTCCGTCCAACCGATTCTCAAGACTTGGAATATTTTACAACTTCTTTTTACTACTATTTACCTTTCCTCTCCACTTCATCCACACTTACAATTTTTCACACTCATTTATTACTATGTATTACCGCGGGTGACTTCCTCACCTACCTCTACATTCACGTAAACCTGCGAACCCGCCATATTATTTTAATAATATTTTTCCTATCCTAAGTTCTATGAGGAACATATCCAAGTGACACAAGGAAATTTGTTAACCAATGATATACATCCACATGGTAGTTAATGGATGGTGCCACATGGAAACTAATTAGTGAAGACACGTGGCCGCGTACAAAAAAATGACACATGGCATGATTTTATTGAATGACATATGGCATATTCTTATGGGAATATTGTTGGCCTATCGAGTGATGACATGTGGCAAAATTTGGTTGGGTGACTCATCATTGCTGACCGGGAAGATTGGTGGTTGACTGGTCATACCAAATTATTATTATATTCAACAATTTTCCAAGGGTCGAAATCCTCCAAGCTCCATAGTTCCTTCTCTTCTTATGTTTCTTGCTAAGTATATCAAACACTTAGTTTTATATATATTAAAGAATCTAATATTCCAATGCATGTGGGATATAATTTCAAACCAAAAAAGTCAATTTTTTTGAAGGAAAGCACGAAATTCATCCAAGGGCCCACATTTGCCCATCAATTTTGATCGACGATGGTTGAGCGTTGATCTTGCGGAGGCCATAAATTGAGCTCGGGGTGTCGGAATCGCGCAAAATTTATACCGTTGGAAAGGTACTTCAGCATAGAATATGGTGGTACATGTTTCAAGTGCTTAAATTTGATACATTTTTGTCATAAATTAAAATATCAGTCAACTACTTTTTAATGGGCCTGCGTGACAACCCAACTTCATGAGCTCATATCTTGATATCCGAGCGACGGATTTGGAAAAAGTTTACATCATTGGTAAGCTGAGACGATGAAGAGCACATCAGAAGTGGTTTACATGGATAAAAAGTTGGTTTTCACTTCCATAAAATTAAAACAGAGGTCCTCTTTTAGTGGGGAATTAATTAAATTTAAAAAAAAAAAGTTTAATTAAAAACTTTTATTAAAAGGGGAGAGGGACCCACTTTCAATGTACTTGTATTAATGATGTGAATTCATTCGTGAGAAATTAATGAGGCATTGATTAAAGGGAATGTTTCAAGAAGAAACTTGTACGTGAATTTCAAGAGAGGAAGAAAACCCTGACTGCTGATGTAGTTAGAAAATCTCTTCTTAAAGAGAGAAGAGAGGTTTCATCAAGGGGTCCAAGAAATCAGTATTGTCAAAGGGGAAACATAGAAGATCAGAGCAAGAAGAAGGTACAACCATGGATACTCAATCAAGATTTTGATCAAAAGAAATAAATCTCCATCTTCTCCATTTTTTTTATATATATTCTTCTACACCACTTCTCATAGTTTTATGCTCGAATCTCATAGTTGGGCACAAGGCTGAGTTGTTGAGTGTTCTTCTTATATTCTTCTAAGATATTTTCTTATATGATCATGGAGTATTTGCATCCACCTATTTGGATATCAAATATTTTGTAATGAAGAACATGTTTCATAAATAAAACTCGACAAAGAATTGCTTCGGGATTGATCTCAACTGTGCTTTGTAACCTTGTTTTCAGAATATAAAGTATTTGAGGTTGACCTATCAAGTTCTCTTTTGATCTTGATTACAATACTATGTTAAAATTATTTGACATGATCAAATCCTTCTGTCCTATGAAGAAGATATCGATGTATTTATATATTGTTAAGAATATTGTGTGTGATGTTGATCACAATTTAATTTTGATGTTGAAGCCCTCCTTCAATCTTTTCTTTTGATGCACATAAAGATTTTACTCAGGTTTTTGAAGAACCATTTTATTTCATAATTTCAAGCAATAAATATTTATGGTTTGTTTCCTAGCATTCTCCTAATCCAAGATATCACAGATATATCTTTTAGTCTATAATGTCCCCAAGGTCGAGCCCAGTTGTAAATCTGATGTATGAAATGAATTGTAAATACGTGTTATAGGCTGGTGAGCCAAGTTTGTATAAGCCGGTGGGATTATGTGATTGTTAGGCCAGAGAGTCTAAGGGTTGGAGGCCAAGGGCCTGCTTTTGTACTTGTATATATACAAAAACATTTAATAAAATTGTAAACACTGCCAGGTGCAGACCGACCACGATGAATGAGTGAAGGGGGACTGATCTTTCACAAAGAAGGCAAGGGATTAG